>JABCJY010002270.1:0-11303 GCA_013184415.1 Fusarium concolor | reverse complement strand
GATTTATATTATAAGGTCTATTTAAATATTTACTAGTAAAAATCCTAATTTAATTAAATAATTTTATATTATATTATAATAAAAATTATTAATAGCCTTAAATTCGGGCTATTGCAAAAAAGTGGCCGGTTTAGGGGGGTAGCCAGTTATAGGGTAACCGACGTTAGCATCAAGTTTGCCAACCATATGCGGCCACAAGCGGCACATGCACGGAACTTTCCAAATGCAACAAGCGGTCGGGACCGAACCCGGGCTGACTGTATTGAAGAGACCCCGCATAGTTCTGCGAATGGGACTATTGTGCTGACCGGGATCTATCCTTCAAGCCACTGGATGCTTTCCTTCGCGGGTCACACAGCGCTTATTCCTGCGTGGACCCCTGGTCCCTGACACCTCGGAGGGCGTGTATGTAGAGTTCTTGGCTGACTCCTTTCTCGGCAGTACGTACTCCTATTCAGAATCTCGCAATTCGATTCTCGTGCGGCACTTTGTGAATACTGTCTCCGAAGCGATTATTATTCGTTCGAGAAGAACTGGCCAACGACAACATTCATACCTTCATCATTCGTGAGAACACAAGCTTGTTGACATGGACGAAGCATGTCGAACGACCACGATACGTTCGTTTGGTCCTTTGGCCGCAGGTTGTAACGGCGTCTTCGACTTCACCCTTCTATTCGAAGAGACGATTCTGGGCCTTCTGCCCATGCTGCTAGCGCTGCTGCTGGGTTCGTTCCGACTGCTGGCGCTGCGGAGAAGGGAAAAGCTGCTTCCCCGAAACTTGCACTTCTATCTCAAAACGGTATGTGTTGACCATGTCAACTTTAATTGATCCCGTTGACTGCTCCTGGGTGCTAAAGGTCCGTTTTCTAGGCATCATGGGCCCTCCATGTGGCATTGGATCTTACTTTGGCGTTGGTCATCGCCCTCTCGCCGTCTGTGCGGGCGACATCTGCTTCCACGGCAGTATCTGCCGTTGGCATCGTCAGTTCTCTGGCGTTTCTTTGGCTGGCAGCCACCGAACACGTGCGATCGCCGCATCCATCAGCCATCTTGACACTATATCTCCTCGCCTCCATCCCTCTGGACATCCTTCGAGCACGCACACTATGGTTTCTCGACGATTCGGTCGTCGCTGCCATTTTCACCACGCGCCTGGTTCTAAAGGCTTGGCTCTTTGCCCTGGAGGTGAAGGAGAAGCGTGAATCATTGATCAAGGCGAGACACGACTTCACATCTGAGGAGACTGCTGGGATCATCAACCGCGCGTTTCTCTGGTGGCTGAATAGGCTGTTCTTGATAGGGTTCAGGAAGCCGCTGGTTCTTGGTGATCTCTTTCCTGTAGATCGAGAGCTCAGATTCCAGCCCAAAGACTTGATGTCGCAGATGCAGGAGGATCCAGGTACGATAAGTGCTTCGAACATTGGTCTCATGGTGTATGCTTACTATCAATCTATCTTTTACACTCATAGCCATCATACAAAGCCTAAAGCAGCTTGTCAAGTTCATATTAAAGGGGCGCGTATCATTGCTATTGATTGGTCTTGTGGCGCGATGCCTGCTGCTGGGGCTCAACCTGGCCCAACCTTTGTTGGTCAGTGCCGTAACTTCATACCTCTCCAGTTCTGAGCGGCCAGTTGGCCAAGGGCAGGGCGCAGGACTCAGCATCGCCTATGCGCTGGTGTATGTGGGCATCGCTGTAAGTAAGTCCGGACACACAGGGTTGTAAAACGCTTTATAGAAGCTCTGACGGCTGACTGTGGCTCCGTATCGTCTGACGTAGGTTGTTGGAGTCATATACCAATCGAATGCTGCCCGTCTCATGACAGCTCTGAGAGGCTCTCTGACGGCACTGCTCTACCGCCGAACAATATGCAAGACGGCATCTTCATCGACCGACAAAGGTGTGGCGACACTCATCAGCGCGGACATGGAAAAGGTTGTGCACGGTTTCGCAGTCGCACATGAGCTTTGGGCAAACCCCACAGAGATGGCTGTGTTCACGTGGCTACTCGTAAAGCAGCTACACGTCTCTTCCGTTGCTGGAATTCTTGTCATGCTTCTCTGCATTGGCGCGACACTCGCGCTCACGGCCACAGCCAGTGGGCGACAAGCAGTCTGGTTCGAGTCGATCAATGATCGCGTCACGACGACTATCAACGCCATTACATCGATCAAAGGCGTCAAGCTGACTGGCAACACGGGACCGGTGCGCGAGCGTGTGTCTCATCTACGAGATCGCGAAATCGCACAGTCGCAGTCGTTTCGTAAGCTACTCATCGGCGTGTTTACATTCACTTACACATCATCCATCATGGCCCCGGTCTTTGCCTTTGGCACCTACAGCATTCTGTCTCTGGTCCGAGACACTGTGCCGCTCACGGCTACAGTGGCGTTCACCTCATTGACGGCCTTTTCTCTTCTCAGTTCCGCAATCTCTTCCTGCATCAATTGCGTGCTCGCAGTGGTGACAGCCCGGGGAAGTTTAGAGCGCATGCAAGCACATATGAGTACAGAACCGAGCAGCGACGAGTATGAGGAATATGGGTCCGGCAACAAGAAACGTCGCGGTAGTTTTCCTTATCCGGGCGTCAGCGACGTTGACATTGAGATCATGCAGATGGAGCTAGACTCTCTTCTGGATGTTAGCGAAGACAACCCATATGCTAATATGGGTGGGAAGCCCAGCAATGCCGCAATCATGATGTCCGACGTGACGGCCACCTGGAACGCTGACCTGCCGCCAATTATATCTGACATCAGTCTATCCCTGCCGAATTCAAAGCTGACGATGATCATCGGACCCGTCGGCTGTGGCAAGACGACATTGCTTAACGCCATACTCGGCGAGGTGCCGCACGCTACCGGCACCATCACGTTGAACCGAGATGAGCTCGGCTACTGCAGCCAAACACCATGGCTCACCAACGCAACCGCCAGGGAGAACATCATCGGCATGTGCGCCTTCGATGCGACATGGTACGCCACAGTCGTCCGCGCCTGTGGGCTGGACCAGGACTTCCAGCAGCTGGCCCGAGCGGACGAGGCCATGGTTGGCAGCAACGGTACGACATTAAGTGGCGGCCAGAAGGCTCGCATCGGTCTCGCGAGGCTCGTGTACTCGCGAAAGCGCATCGCCGTTCTTGACGATGTATGCAGCGGGCTGGACGCGACGACCGAGCAGCAGGTTTGGAGCAGCCTGTTCGGACCAACGGGTCTCCTGGCGCAACAGGAGACGACAGTGGTCATGGCAACTAACTCGATCAACAACTTATCCAGTGCCGACCACATTGTCGTTCTTAGTACCGAGGGCATTGTTGCGTGGCAAGGCACCTACGACGACTTCAGGGCAAGCGACGGCGTTCAAGCGCAAGTTCGAGATGTGGCTACGACGAACTCCAACGAGGATAGGGATGGCGAGATCGCTGGGATCGATCTACCTGCAGACGGCGCGGTGCAGCCACCAATTTCCACTACCATCACGAAAGCTATCCAATCTGTTGAGCTATACAAACCCAGCGACAAGGCCGTCTACGTGTATTATGCCAAAGTGATTGGTTGGCCACGCTGGGCCGTCTTCGCCGTTATGTGTGTGGTATTCGTGTTAGGAGTCGCTTTTCCGAGTAAGTTATCATGGTCATAGTCATAGTCGGGCCATGTGAGTTGAACGTCGGCTAACGAAGGATGACTTCCTCCCTTCGTCAGGTGTGTGGATTCAGTGGTGGACGAGTGAGACCATCACACGAGGAAACGAGCGTCTCGCGTTCTACCTTGCGATATATGCATCCATGGGGCTGGTGGCCGTGCTGGCTTTTCTCTGTGCCAGCTCGTACTTCATGTTGAAGATTGTACCCAGGTCGGCTCGGAAGTTCCACTCCACATTGTTGGAGACGGTCCTCAAGTAAGTACAGGTAACACACGGCAGTAAGTAAGCGAGAAATGCTGATAAATAACCGCAATTGACAGCGCACCCATGTCGTTTTTCGACGTGGTCGACATAGGTGAGACCTGCAACAGGTTCAGTCAAGATCTACAGCTTATTGACACGGAGCTACCACTGGCACTGATCAGCACCACCATATCCCTCATCTCGTGCATCGTCCAGTTCGTCGTCATCATCATCGGGTCGCATTACACAGGCATCATCATGCCATTCATCTTCGTCGCCATCCTGCTCGTGCAGCGCTTCTACCTGCGCACCTCCCGGCGACTCCGGATCCTGGACATCGAGTCGCGCGGACCCGTCCTATCCCATTTCCTCGACTTCATCAGCGGCGGGCCCACGATCCGGGCTTTCGGGTGGGCGGAGCAGTACATCTCGCGGGCCAACCAGGCGCTGGAGGAATGTCAGAAGCCCTTTTACGGCCTTGCGTTTGCGCAGCAATGGCTGAACCTCGTGTTGGATCTGCTCAATGCCGGCGTGGCCATCATCGTGGTCTCCATCGCCGTCAACACAAACATGTATAGCAGCGGCCTTACAGGCCTGGCGCTGCTTGGCATCGTGGGCTTCGGGCAGAATGTGAAGAGCTTCATATCGACGTGGACCGCGCTGGAGTTGGCCATGGGTGCCGTCGCCAGGATTCAACACCTCGAGACCACGACAGCCTCGGAGCATTTGCCGGCTGAGAAGGAAACTCCACCGCCATATTGGCCGAGTGCAGGCCACATTGTCTTCGAAGCCGTGGAAGCCTCGTATAGGTCTGATTTGCCACCGGTGTTGAAGGGCATATCATTTCAGGTCTTCCCAGGACAGCGCCTGGGCATTTGTGGTAGAACAGGAAGGTTCGTCGCCTAAAACCCCTACTTGAGATTGGAGGGGGTCACTTGCGGGAGAGCATATCATGATCGATGAGGAGATGAATGACTGACACGGGCTCTTTATAGCGGAAAAAGCTCCATCGTGTCAGCGCTCCTTCGCCTGATTAACACGAGCGCAGGAACGATATGGATAGACGGCGTCGACATCAGCACAATCCCTCGCAACGAGCTACGACGGCGGCTCATCACTCTGCCGCAGGAGCCATTCCTCGCGCACGGCACGGTGCGGTCGAACCTGGATCCCAGCGGCGCGCATACTGACGAGGAGCTCGTCACGACACTGATCAAGTTCCGACTTTGGAACGCCTCCAGGTTGCCCGATGGACTGAGCACGGAATTGACGGATGCGTCTTTCTCTCATGGACAGCGACAACTGTTCTGTCTCGCGCAAGCCACGCTTCGCACAGACGGCAGGATTCTCATCATGGACGAGTCGACCAGCTAGTGAGCGATTCCCCTCCGATTAATTGTACAAGCATTCGTACGCATGACTGGCTGACAAACCATTTTACTTCCTAGTGTGGATCAGGAGACGGATGAACTGATGCAGCATCTGCTGCGCGAGGCTCTCCCGCACTGCACGACCATTTCTATCGCCCATAAGATCCAGACGATACTCGACCACGACTTGGTCGCCGTGATCGATAATGGTAGTGTGGTTGAGCTGGATAGCCCTGCGGCGCTGCTGAGTCGGGAGGACTCTATCTTTTCTGAGCTTTGTAGACTGTCGACTGCACCAAGATAGGGTGCTTGTTACCTAGGTATACGTTTGTTAGCGTAAGAAAACGGCGATCGTATGGCATGCTCTCCCCTTTGCCGGTTATGTATTCTGAATATGTGGTAATGGCTCTTCTATGTGTGTGGTCTGACTTATAAGCTTTTGGTATTAAGGCGTCACAGCAATCAAGGTAAATAAGGTTTGTACAATTCTTATCGACTCAGGCATTCGGATACAGTGCGACTCTTGTATATTGTTGCTTCCATCGTCCAAGATGGCTGTCCTGTTTTACACAGTCCTTCTGTGTTCCGCCCAGCTCCAATAAGTGCAAAATGGAATGCATAGTTGATAAAATTTACTTCTGCGCCAACATAAAGACTGTAAATAGGTATGCAGAATCTTGGTCATTGAATGATAAAAATATACGAGTTTATCTATCTCATTAGTATTCTCATAGGTGGGAATTCGTACCTATGGTGCAAATACCTAGACAAGAGCTTGGAGGCACACAGCCCGTTAGCCAAAACACACAGCCTGCGTAATTCGACTCTTTCCAATTCGCCGCGCATTCCTGGCCGATAATGCCGGATCCTAGCTGCTAGAGGGTTTCCAAACTTCCTTACTGATGAGGCCTTCCAGCAACCGGGCCAAGCAAGAAACTGTGGCGGTTAGTTATTGACAAGTTCCGCAGTCTACGCGCCTCGGTTTCGGAAGTACATGGCGTGTTCTACGGTGCGTGTCAATAACACGGCCACCTTCAACAGTGAGTCCTCCGTCTGCATTGCGGGAAAGTATAACAAAATTCAACTTCAAGTTCCGTCCCCAATCCTACTTGAACAAAGTGTACACACTGTGACGCGATAGCTTTATTCGAGACTCATCGGGTGCCATGCTGCTCACGCAACACCTTTTTCAGCACCTTGCCGGCCGGACTGACCGGAATACTCTCCACAAACACGATGCCACCTTTCAGCCAATGCGATGTACTCATTCTCTCCTCAATGACCTGGGCAATGCTGTCCTTGAGCGCTTCCTCCCCGTCCTCACCTGCTTCTTCCAGGCCTTTGAGAGCATCCGGCTGCAAGACGATGATGGCGCGTGGCACCTCGCCCGACGCGTCATCGGCGACCCGGATAACGGCAGCTTGTGCTACGGCCGGATGCGAAAGTAACTCGGCCTCGATCGCAGCGGGTGAGACTTGCAAGCCGTAGACTTTAATCAAGTCCTTCATCCTGTCCACAATGCACAGATGAGCGTCGCTGGTCGCAGGACTCTGTCGGAACACCGCCATGTCTCCTGTGCGCAGCCATCCATCGGCGGTAAAGGTAGCTTGGTTGGCTGCGTCGTCGTCGACGTAGCCCTCGACCACGCTCGGTGACCGGATGCACAGCTCCCCGACGGTGTCAAAGTCCGTGACCTCCTGGCCGTCGGCAGCCTCGAGACGGGCCTCTATGCCCGGCAGCAAGGTCCCCGAGGACCCGACCCCGAGCAGGAGGTCGCTGGACTTGGAGCACGCTATCACCACGGCGGCCTCGGTCACGCCGTATCCTTGCAATAGCGCCCAATGGGGACACAGCGCCCGCATTTGGTCCGCGATGCGGCCATCAAGGAGCGCGGCACCCAGAACGACGTTCTCAACAGTGCTCAGATCAAACATGTTCAGCAGGAAAGGGTTCTTGGCCAGCGCCGCCACGACCGGCGGCACCAGGTACAGCCGGTTGATGCGATGGACCTGCACGCTCTTGAGCATCTGCTGCATGTCGAACTTGGGCAGCAGCACGATCGTGTCGCCGCGGTAGAGCATCACGCAGGCCACGACGAGGGCGAAGGCATGGCTGAGCGGCAAGAGGCCCAGCATCCGGTCGAGCTTCTCGCCCGTGGCCTTGCGGTTCTCGAACGCGCACGACTGCAGAACGTTGCTGATGACGTTGTAGTGCGACACCTTGACGAGCTTCTGGAGCCCCGAGGTCCCGCTCGAGGCGAAGTAGAAGGCTGCTGTCTTGGGAGACGCGGGTCCGCGCGGTGGCAACTCGGGAGCTTGCCTGCCTATCTCGAGGAGCTGCGATGACGATGTGAAGGACTGGTCTGCTGGCGTGCCTGGGAGGTCGAGAATGTACGTCCGGGCCTTGAGCACCTCGCCGTCGCATGCCGTGAGGCATTCCGTGAGCAGAGGAGCGCAAGTGAAGACCGCGTCGGCGCGCACCTTGAGGAGGTGCTGCTTGAACTCGGCGGCTGTGCTGGTCGGATGGATCAGGAGAGCGGCCGCGCCGAGTCGGTGGAGCGCGAGGGTCACAACGAGAAAGTCCATCGCGTTGGCACTGTACAAGGCCACCACTCTCGCCTCATGCCTGCCACTCTCTTGGTCTTGTTCCTGTTGCCATCCAAGCTCTTGCGCGAGCGCACGCGCCATCAAGCTGGCATTTTCCTCCAGGTCGTCGGTCGAATAGACCCTGCCAGATAGACCACATACCAATGCCTCGCTCGACCTGCGGACGCGCAGGTGTGCATACTTATCGGAGAATAGGAACTCGTCAAGCGTGAGTCCCCGAGGTGGCTCAAAGGGCAATGGCGGCGTCGACGGGGAAGCAGTAAATACCATGATGACGACTTCTTTGCCGAGTTCTGAGTCGTTGTGACGTTTGATCAAAAGACTAAGTAGCTTGAACGACCCAGCAAATGGAGTGTACGAAAGTTGAGCCCTATGGGCAGCAATGTCCCCATGGAAAACTTCAGTCACGGTTATTTGATCATGAATCGCAGAGCCCTGCTGTAAGCACGTCTTTACTATTAATACCCTTCCACTATTTAATGCGTAGTTCCCCATTCTCCATTTTCCTTCGCCTGTTTCCTTCGCGGGCCCACCTTGTCCGTGGCGTCTACTCCCAGTATTGGCATCTTCTTGATACGCACACCCCCGATGCGACGCAAATAACCGTCAAGTCATGCTATTCACGAAGCGGTGGCCGCTGCAAATCGCCGGCTGGATGGATGCCGTTTCCCAGGTGGAAGGGGGGGGGGATCCCATTAGAATGTCGAAAAGGGCATTAAGGATGATGAGCCCGTCAAGTATTTGAACCTTGTCCAGAGACGCAATGGCATTAGATGGCTCCATTGCCGTGAACTGTTTCGAAAGGTGAAACATCTCGATTATTCCTTCACCCCAAGAGCTCACTCGTGCTCCTTCTCTCGCGATATATCATGGGCATACCACTCCTCGATTTTCGAGCCTATGCTCAAGGTAATGAGACTGAGAAGGCTCGCTTCTGTCAGGATCTTCGCCAGACGTTGGCAACATATGGATTCGCCAGACTTCGCGGCCACAACATCTCCCGTGCTACCATTAGGGAGCTTTTCTCTCAAGTACGTGCTCTTAGATGTTCACAGGGTGGATCAACAGGTTCTGATACATAACGCGGTTTACTAGGCTCAAAGATTCTTCGCCCTGACTACCGCAGTCAAGGCCAAAATCGCCCACGGTCCAGCTCCAAACCCTCACCGCGGCTGGAGCGCTGTTGGGAAAGAGAAGTTGGCAGAACTTCCCAAACTCAATGCGGCACGTGATGGTGAGAGGGGTGTCTACGATGTGAGGGAGTCCCTGGATCTCGGGTCCGAGCAGGACACGGTCACTCCGAATCTCTGGGTGCCCGAGGCAGACCTGCCGGGCTTCCGCGAGTTCATGGGCGACTTTTACGAGCAGTGCCATTCGATGCACATCCTGCTCCTCGAGGCCGTTGCGCTGTCCTTTTCCCTCGATCCGCAGTGCCTCGCGCGTCAATGCCAGAAGGACAAGACGGACAACCCGAGCGAGCTGCGGCTCAACCACTACCCAGCCATCCGCGCGGCTTCTCTGGCAGCCGGCAACAAGACGATGCGTATCTCACCGCATACCGACTTTGGTCTGATCACGCTGCTGTTCCAGGACAGCGTAGGCGGACTCGAGGTCGAACGCCAGGAGCTTGAACATCGCGGCTGCTACATCCCCGTCGAAGCTCCCGCGTCTGCAGACGATGATGCGGATGATGATTTCTCGTCATCAACAATGATACTCAACGTCGGCGACTGCCTGGAGCGCTGGACCAACGGCCTGCTGCCATCGGCCAACCATCGCGTCACTCTGCCGCCGCGCCTTAAAAATCAGCAAGATCCCGATGCCATTGTCCCGGATCGCTACTCAGTCGCCTACTTTGGCAAACCCGACCGACAAGCGTCTGTGTGCTCGTTGCCTGAGTTCTTGCTGGGCGAAGGAGATGTGCCCAAGTTCACAGAGCCGATGACTGCTTGGGAGTACAACCAGTCGAGACTGATGCACACCTACTAGGTTCGATGAAGTATTTCCAAGCTACTCTAGGGTAGTAATTTATATACTTTGCATACTACGTAGTAGTAGCAGACTTCTGGCTACTTATTTCGTATACTAGTACCTGTAGTACAGCGAACACTGACATCTGTGGCCCGTGGCTTGACATAGGTACGCCGTCATGGCTGCCACTGCCTCCATCTTCACCTCCCCGTGTCTAAAGTGGCCATCGCCGCTGACGCTACTACTGCTGGAGTCGCTAGAGCCGCTGTAGGTAACAGCAGGTGTCGCAGACGGGGCGGACGCCGTTGCCCTCAGCCGCTCATTGTTAGGGTTGGGGTTGGGGTTATTGTTGTCGTTGTGAATGGTGTTGACGCCGCCGCAGCGGCCTCGGCTGAGATGGACATTCCTTGCCGTTGAGCGCGTAAATGTTTGGTCGCAGTAAGGGCATTTGTATCGCCGTGCCGATAGGCCCCGGCTTTGTTCCTTTTGGTGGCGGACCAGGTTGCCGATGGATGAGAAGCGCCGGCCATCGCAGCCGTGGTCGAAGCAGCGCAGGTCTTGGGGCCATGCTGACGCTGATGCTTGAGGCGGATTTTGTCGCTGTTGCTGTTCGGCGAATTGGTCTGCTGGTGGTGTGAGAGATTCCAAGGCCGACCCTGGCGTCGTGTAATTAGCGAACATGTGTTGGTCGTCCGCCTGGCTGACAGTTGCTGCAGGCATGGCACCGCCGTTGATATGATTTGACCCGAACGCATGGCTCGTACCGTCACCACCCCACGTCATCTCTGCCGCCGTTGAAGCAGAGCCAACGTTGATAGTTGCCTTTGCCCATGTCCAGTCTGTCATTGACGTTGCCGTGCCTGGAAGCCATACACCACCACCGTTGATAGCGTACATGGGCTGCGCAGACGCTAACGGCATAGCGAAAGCCCCATCCGTGTCCGCGAGAGCTATGGTCGCCGCGCCAAGGCATGATCTTACACCAGGCGTTGTTGGTTGCTGGGCAGGCATCAGTACTGTTGGGTTTGCCTATGTACTCTGGACCTGGTTTACTCTTGATCTTGATCTGGTAGACATTCCGTGCACTGTGTGTATTTTTCTGCGTGCATGTGTGTGTGTGTGTTTCAGAGGTGAAGCGAGACGATGGATGCCGCGAAGGAAAAGGGCTCCCTCCAGTTATGCTGATGCTGGCCGCAGTGGGACTTTTATAAAAGCTACTTACCTATTTCTTAATGCTCGGATAGCTACGGGGATTGTCCTTAATGCCCGGTCGCATGGGTCAAACTGGTTTTGGTCCCCTAGGGAGGTAAGCAAGTTGCCTAAGAGGGTAAGTAAGATCCCTAGGGGGGTAAGCAATAAATACTGCCAACTATGAATAAAATGTCTCTGCATGTATTATCTATTAGGGTCTGATTAGCAAGCCCGAGTAGTTACCTGTGCCTGCTCGGGAGATATATTTAAGTATAT
>JABCJY010002263.1:0-12062 GCA_013184415.1 Fusarium concolor | reverse complement strand
ATCTCTCACCCATCCCATCCCATCAATCTCATCTCCCAGCCCAGCCCAGCACAGCACGTCCCGACTCTTCCCCCCCCCCAGATCGGTCACCTCCAGGCCTGAGACAAACAAATCAACACCAACCCAACCGCTACGCTCCACTCACGTCCACGTCTCCCCCATCTCGCCATCTTCAACTTATCACCATCATCATCATCATCCTACGGCACCGGCGCTTGTAAGTAACTAACTTTACTTTTCTCTCTACGTCTCCCTTCCTGATTACCCTGGACTGTGGTCGACTTGACTTCACTTGACATAAACAACAACAACATCATCATCATCATCATCATCATCATCATCATCATCATCATCATCATCATCATCATCATCATCACTTACCACGCTCCATTATCCATCATCATCGACTCTTTCTTTCTCTTAATCTCTCTCTGGTCGATCTTGTTGCTCGAGCAAACAAAGCCATTGGCTAGATACTTGGGGAGAAGCTCAATTGACTCTGACCCACCTCGATCCTTATTTCTCAATATCCTCTCACCATCCTGTCGCCTCTAATTATCTCTATCTGCTGTTGTTGAACGCGCATACTCCCTCTATCCCCATGACAACAACGATTCACGCTCATTAGGCCCCGCCTGCTTGCCTTGGACAACCTCACTGACGCTTCAGTTAAAGTCTCCTTCGCGCGTCTGACCCTTGACTCGATCTGTTGATGACGCCGTCGCGGCCGTGTTGACTTTGACGATAACATCCGACGAGGACGATCACGACGACGACACAGGTTCCGCGCGCCGGAAAGAAAGACGAATCAAGGTCAAACAAATAGTTCCAAGACGATTTTCAACCTGGCGTTATTCACACTGAGTCGGATCAAATTAATATCCTTATCTCGGCCTCTACCCAGGACGCGATTCTTAATCATACCATCTATCATCACCGCCATATAGTCGAATAATAACAACCATGGTCGACTTCAAGAGTGAAACCGTCACCAAGGCGGCGGAAAAGGTCCACGATGCCACCGAGAAGATGGGTGACATGCTTGACCAGGCCGAGGCTGGCAAGATTCCCGGAACCAAGGGCCACCATCCCGTCTCTGCTGTCATCGGTACAGCCCTGACAGGTGGTATCAAGAATGCTGGCACCAAGGGTTATCTGGCGGTACGTTGGACGCCCGATTTGCTCAGGATACCAAAGTCAGAATGCGCATAAGCTACTTTCCCAAGCTATGCTGCTACGGCCCACAGGATCCCAGAGAGAAACAACATTGATCGAGACTAACGACTTGATAGGCCTATATCAAGGAGCTTGAGGACAACCCTCTGCGAACCAAGATGCTCACTGCCGGCACTCTTGCTGGTACACAGGAGCTTGTCGCCTCATGGCTCGCCAAGGACCGCAACAAGCATGGAAACTACTTCACTGCTCGTGTCCCTAAGATGGCCGCCTATGGCGCTCTGATCAGCGCGCCTCTAGGCCACTTCCTCATCTGGGCGCTCCAGAAAGCTTTCAAGGGCCGTACCAGCCTACGCTCCAAGATTCTGCAGATTCTCGTCAGCAATCTTATTGTAAGTAATAAGCCACCTCTTCAGTTGTTCGTGTTCCACGCGTAAGAGATGGGAGTGGTCGGCTTGGAAGAAGAAGGGAATGTATCATCAGTTGCGAACGAAGCGGTTAAAATACGTTCACATCGGAGAAATATTTGAAAGCGCAACTCGAGCGAGATTTGAAGGACCCAGTTTTGTATCATCAATCGCTAACATACCCCCTAGATCGCTCCTATCCAGAACAGCGTCTACCTCGTCGCTATGGCTCTCATTGCTGGCGCTCGCACCTACCACCAGGTTCGCGCTACCGTCAAGGTTGGCTTCTGGAAGGTGATGCGGGTCTCGTGGATCACCTCGCCTATCTGCCTGGCTTTTGCCCAGAAGTTCCTCCCTGACCAGCTCTGGGTTCCCTTCTTCAACATTGTGTCCTTCATCATTGGCACCTACATCAACACCATCACCAAGAAGAAGCGTCTCGCAGCTCTCCGCAAGAAGCACTTCGGTGACGACCGCCGATCCAACGCTGGTGATATGCGCCCAGGCCGCCCTGATGACTACCCTCCTCCTGGCATGGGTGGCCCCAACCCTCCCTACTAAGCGACTCCATCTCAAACGCCGATCCGAGCTCAACCCACGCCAAGAAGACAGCTAGAAAACGGCATTAGGACCGGCAAAAGCAACTGAAGAGGAGGGAAATGTGGTGATTGAGGAGTGGGCGAACGACGACTTCTTGGCGACGGGTGGACGAAATCAAACCCATGCTCGGATGGGCCGTGTCGCTTGACAAGTATATACCCGAGATGAGGGGGTGAGTAGGACCGGTGCCTGTCCTGAACTCAAGCTATTGAACATGTATCTACAAGAGAATTTTTATCAAGAATGAGGGCGATGTGAAGGGGAAATTAGTAAGATGTGTGTATGTTTGTATGTGCGAGTTGCTGGTTAATGAAATGAACTAGTATTTATCTTTTTTATACACCTTCTATAGTAGAATTACCTGGGCGGCTTCTGTTTAAGCCTAATCTAAATCTATGTTGACGGTGGTTCTGATGAGTGAAGGGCCTCGGATCTGCGTAATATGACTGAGAAGCCTTAAAGCTTGTAACCTCTGTAGGCCTTCTATATTGCCGATCTTTTGGGATGACCACCGGATGCCCTTATCTCAGGTTGCCCTGCTGAATGTTCTGCAGAACATGGAAGGCCCTGTGTTTTGGACAGTCCTTCAATATTTGCGGAGCGGCGGAAGCTGGTTCGGGAGTCTGACGGCATCGAGGATCGAACCAGGACAGATGCCTCATGCCGAATATGTGTTAGGAGGAGTCCAACTCTCTGCTGGAAGTCATGGAGCAAGCTGTATGCTTTTCTGTGACGATGGTGTCACTCGCCAAACTTGAATACTCTGTTGGAGAAATGGTGAGCCGGCGCCAAAGGGTACTTCAATCTCCCTCATCTGGACCAGCGGCTTCGGCCATGAATCCAGGACTCCAGTACTCCCACTCTCCCTTTGTCTGCTTATCAACCCACAGCATACCGCCCGCGACCAGGTCGTCTATCACAGTTCGGGCACGTGCCCTGTCCCAGCCCAAGTTATCCCTCAACATGCCCACGCTCACGTAGCCCAATACCTGCGCCGCCTCGACAACTGAAACTTGATCGTCGTTGAGCTCACGGGGTACGCTCCGCACATACTCCTTGCGACCAACACGCACAACTGCATATGCGCCGCCCAGCGGAGCAAGCGTCTGTACCGCGCGCCGAACGTCGTCGTCGGCGATAGGATCAGCTCCATCCATACGTCCCGCAGCAACACGCTCCCTCAGTTCAGTCAAACCGATAAGGCCGCCATTTTCCCCACGCGTAGCACCGCAGACCTCGACTATACGCACAGCGAGCTCAAAGTAGAAGTCGTTGACCGTCTTTCCCAGCAACTGTGCCCATATAGAGCTCCCGTCAGAGCTGCTATTGCTGTTACTGCTAGCAAGGGGGTCGACACCGATGGCGGCGCACATGCGAGCGAACTGGGCGCGGAAAGCTGGATCGGAGCGAATGTCGCGAGCGTGGGTGTTTGCGAACTGTTGGAGTAGGGAGCGGAAGACGGCAAGTTGGGTCTCGAGAGCTTGAGCATTATTGGCGCGTAGAGAGGAGCCGTGGGAGGCGAATTGTGCTGATGTGAGGCGTGAGCGGTCAAAGGCCGCGAGACCTACGCCTTTGCGAGACATTGTTGGAGATGTTGGAGGTGAGTGAAGTGTTGATGTAGTACCTAGATAGATGCTGGTGGTGGAGGTGGAGGTGGAGGTGGAAGTTCGGGATTACGTCAAATGGTGGGGGTGGGGTCTTGATGCACATGAGGTCAACGTAAGGACCTTATTTCAATGACTTTACAACGTCTGAATTGAACAATAAAGTTAGGAAGCTTTAAGTGAGATACTTATCAAAGACTATAAGATAATCAGACCAGGGAAGAAGGCGTGCTGCAGTGGTGTTTGAGTCAGCAGGGGGAAGGGTTTAATTACCTAGGTAGACTGTCATAGATAGAGTCCGAAATAAGCCGGGGGGGCGTCAAAAGAATCAGACACTAAAAGTTATTTTAGTCTTTCCAACAGTTTCGTTTCTCAAGGTCAAGGAAAGGATCAACTCTGATCAAGTTGTTTGGTGTAAGTTGATTCGACTAAGAGGAGAGTCCAAAGAGGTAGTGGGGTCCACCTCCGAGTACCTCGAATATGCAATTTCCCAACCTTACCTTAGACTCAGTCTTCTTTGTTCTCACTTCCATAGAGAGAGGTACACAACATCTCGCCAAATCATTTCAGGAATTCAAGTCGCATATCTACAATACGTTTATGCGCAAATATATATCTATCATGTATCTCCTGCAACTGCTCCTCTCGCCCTCTACAGCGAGACCTGTCCCTTCTTGGTTCCAAGAGTGGTGTGGTATGTTTGTATGTATGCTCTGGCCTGCTCTGGTCTGGTATGATATGGCACCGTTCTGGATCTCAATTTCCAAAACAAACAGTCTTCAACCGTATCTCCTTTTGGTATAATCCTAGAGCCATCTGGTTTTGGCTCTCGTGCTGGTGGACCTGCGACACAGCACCGCCATCGCCGTGGCGGTGCCTAACCCACCCCTGATCCTGAGATAGTCGTCACTTCATTAATCAAGAGCGGAAACTTCGCGTCTCTAGTCATCCTCTATCTTTTCTTTCGATGAAAAGAAGTCTGCGATCACTGGGTCTGGCACTGAGCCTGACCATCGCCCATGTCATCCTCATCATCCTCCCAGTCAGCACCGAATCGGCCATCGCCAGAGTTCTCGCCCATCTGCCACCGAGTTAGCTACTGTTTCATGGGTGATCGCAGATCAATATACATACCTTTTCGATGTCGGCGTCATCCTCATATTCGACCTCATCAACCTCCTCAGCCTCAATATTCGCAGGGGGAGGAGGCAGCATCTTCTGCAAAGTTTCGTACTCGGACTCGCTCTTCAGCCAGCCATCCTCAGGGAACTCGACCTTGACTATCAGGTAGAGATCACCCTTGGCCTCGCCACGCTTCATAGGCATACCCTCGCCAGGGACCTTGAGGTAGTCACCTGGTCGTAGGATCTTGCCCTGGGGTCGCTCAAGGTGAATGCCTCGTCCGTCGAGATGCTTCAAGACTGTTCGCGAGAAGCCGGATAGAGCCTCTCCAAGCGACACACTCAACTCAGCAGACAGATCGTGACCGATACGAGTGAAGACATCGTGGGGCTCCTCCACCAGGGTAAAGACGATGTCGCCGGGTGTCTGATCCGGGTACTGGTCGGCCTCACCCT
Organism: Fusarium concolor; assembly: GCA_013184415.1. Taxonomy (NCBI): domain Eukaryota; kingdom Fungi; phylum Ascomycota; class Sordariomycetes; order Hypocreales; family Nectriaceae; genus Fusarium; species Fusarium concolor. The sequence goes on along the minus strand of JABCJY010002263.1, from coordinate 6,698 downwards.
CAAGAACGATACGCTCGCCTTGCATGGAACCTCGAGGGATGTAAATCTCGAGGGCCTTCTTCTCTTGCGTTGTTCGCTTGCCCTTGCACTTCTTGCAGCGGTCCTTTTCCTTAAAGACCTGGCCAGCGCCCTGGCAGTGATCGCAAATCACTGTCTCACGGCGCATCATACCGGGACCGATCTGACGGAAGGCCTCAACAATACCGTTGCCCTTGCACCGTTCGCAAGACGAAGACTTGGCCTTCTCTTTGCCACCGGAGCCCTTACACTGGCCGCAAAGCACTTGCTTGTTGGCGGCAAACTTGACAGTTTTACCACGGTAGAGCTCCTCGAGCGTCACCTTGTATTCCTGCTCCTCATCGGGACCACGTCTGGGTCGGCGAGGACCGCCGGGACCTGCAGGGCCTCCGGGACCCATGCCGAAGCCGAACATCTGGGAGAGGATATCGTTGAGGTCGACTTCAGGACCGCCGGGGCCACCTCGGGACTTATCGAAGGCAGCCATGCCATGGACATCGTAGAGTTCGCGCTTCTGCTCATCGCTGAGAATTTCGTAGGCTTGTGTGACTTCCTTGAACTTGGCTTCGGACTCTTCTCGATGCTCTTCGGCGACCTTGTCTGGGTGGTACCTGAGAGCGGCCTATTTCGAATTTGTAAGAACTTGATTGTCATACAATCTGTGTGTAACCGCGATCACATACCTTTCGGTAGGCCTTCTTGATCTGATCTGGTGTGGCAGTTCTGTCGATCTCGAGGAGTTCTAGCAGCCGGGCGGGCGAGTTAGCCAGGCACGTTGCTTATCAACCACTACGGTTTTGGTGATACATAGTGGCTGGGGATAAATCTGAGGGTTGGAATTACCATAAAGATCGACCTCCTCAGCGCCCGGAGCGCCAGCGTTGAAGGGGTTCTCATCCATCTTGAATATCGGAGATACTGCAGCACTGGTACTGGTACTGGTACTGTAGTGTACTGTAATGCAGGATGAAGAATTGGTCCGCTCGTTGGCTGAGTGCAGGAGCAGGAGCAGGGGCCCGTAGAAAATCTTTTGGCGTGGACTTGGAGCGCGGGGTACGTGGGAAGGAAGGAGGGAGGGAGGAAAGAAAGAAAGAAAAGTCTGTAAAGATCTATCTAGCTTAGCCTTCTTGAATGACAGACTATGACTTGAATTTTATTATTAGGTAGGGAGACTAGGTAAATAAGCTTCTCAGACGCAGATTCTTTCTATCTGGGCGATGTCAGTATTTGCACTCTCCGTTGGATGCGTCATGTTCGTTGGCGCCTGGCATTCCAATCCTGATAACTATCACACTCTCCCTATCTCTTCTGTTTGCTTGTTTCATGTGTTAAGATAGGTTTTGATACCAGTAATAGAAATTCTATGCCAAAACCCACACATCAGTGCCTATGTATTTGTTTCTTCCGTCAGTTTACCGTATAAATAATTTTGTTCAACTCGTTCATATTTATAAATTTACCCCTCCATTGCTCAGATATCCATTGAGACTCGACTGAAACTTCAGGGTCTCAAGTCCACTGATAAGAATTTTTTTATTCTTATCGCTGCCGCCATATCTAATCTAATGTGGCGCACCATCTATGATGCACCGCCACAATATCCCAATCTCATGAGAGTCTCGTTTAACTCACTCATAGTCAACTAGCTTGTCATGAGTGACACACTTTCAACATGAGATCCTTATTAAGCCGCTCAACACGGCTAACGGGGAATGTTTTTAAATCTCAGCTTCTACACCCGTCAGCGCCATTAATTCGTCGAGGTTTCGCAAACTCAGTTGTTGTTCGACAGCATGATCAAAACTCTGATATAGCGACGAAAGCTTCTTCAAGTCCCCCAAAAGACCTGAATAAACAAGATGATCGATCGACAAATAAACCTTCAAGATTAGCAGCTCTAAAGAAGCGTAGTCAAAATGTCAACACCAGCGAGATGAAAAGCAAAGGGAGGGAGGCGAGCCAGCGATACATCCTTGGACAATCAGCCGACAAGCCAATTCGTACACGTTTTGCACCATCACCTACAGGATACTTGCATCTAGGCTCTTTGAGAACTGCTCTGTTCAATAATCTGGTCGCCAAAGCTACAAAGGGTGGTGATTTCATCATAAGGATTGAAGATACTGATCAGGTAAGTATTAGATATGCAGCTCTTCGACTCATAGTTACTCATGCTGATACGCTTCAAGAACCGTCTGGTATCTGATGCCGAAGAGCGAATTTTCAAAGACCTCGAATGGGCCGGTCTCGAATGGAGTGAAGGTCCCGATAAAGGAGGTCCATACCGCCCCTATCGTCAGGTAAACCCATCCTCACCCTGTCAATTTAACTTGACATTAACATAATTCTGCCCAGTCAGAACGTCTTGAGATTTACAAAGAGCACACCCAAACTCTACTCGACAATGGCTCAGCATACCGCTGCTTCTGCGACCACTCGACGCTCGAAGCTCAGAAGCGCGCTCTGCACGACGCTGGCAAGTCTACTGCTTACCCTGGCACATGTCGCTCGATCTCGCGCTCTGAGTCCGATGAGCGAGCTGCCAAAGGTGAGGATCATATCGTTCGACTTGACTCAGCTCGCTTTGGCACACCCAAGTTCAAGGATGCCATTTATGGGCCTTTTCAGAAGAAGGAGCCTGAAGAAGACTTTGTGCTCATGAAGAGAGATGGTTATCCCACGTACCATCTTGCGAATGTGGTTGATGATCATCTCATGAAAATCACGCATGTCATCCGTGGCGAGGTAATCAACTTAGGAAGCTGAACTAGGGGTACAGTTACTTACATTTCCAAAGGAATGGCTCATCTCGACGCCCAAACATCTGGCTCTATATGAGGCTTTTGGTTGGGAACCCCCAACCTTTGCTCATTTGGGTCTTCTTGTCAGTAACAACGGATCCAAGCTCAGCAAGCGTGACGACAGTGTCAATCTGTCTATGTACATGGAGCAAAACGTCTTCCCCATGGCTCTACAAGCTTGGCTTGCAAACTTAGGCGCTTCGCTGAAGAAAGATGCCAAGGCGCCGCGTACTCTTAATGATGTTGCCGAAAACGTCAGTTGTTCTTATAAAAGCTGTTCTCAAGTGGCAATGATGGATGATCGGTTTACTGACTTGCCAATTAGCTGACTTACAAGTTCACACGAGGTGGTATCAAGCTCAACCCAAATAAGCTCGACTTCTTCCAGCACGAGTATCGAAACCTCCTTGCGAAAACACCTGTCGCGGAACACACTCCTCGCGAGCGAGATCTCATAAAAGATTACCTCGTGCTTCCCCTCATTGAGCAGGTCGATGCTATAACCGCCTCCTCTAAGTCCCCCTCTGGCGACGATGTGCCCATCCAACCAACAGGCACTTCGCTCTACTGGCCTGCCCCTTTAACTCCTGTTCCAGCCATGGCCTCACCAGAGTCGTCTCAGCCATACGCTTTGAACATTATCCTCCAAGAAACTGTACGGTACACCTCTGCCGCTAACTTAGCACGCCTGCTACCATACTTCTTCTGGCGCCCTCCTCCTGAAATCTACCGCGCGGCCATCGTTACTCAGACTCCACGCCACGACTTGATCGACTTAGTCAACAGGACATTTCTCGAGATAGATGACTGGGAAACGGCTCTTGACCGCCTCTTTGATAGTATTCCTTCTGACGAGGCACCCAACCTGCATGCTATTCTTCGCCTAATTGCCATCGGCGACTCACAAGCCGTCGGCAAGTCATCTCGTATCCTATTCAACGTGTTGGGCCAAGATGAATGGCGAGTCCGTGCTAACCTTGTGCGTTCTCTGCTTGATGAAATGGAATCTGGTGGGTCTGCTCTCCGACAAGACTGGCTTGACGAGAAAGCGAAACTGGCTTCAGAGGCCGAGCGTATTTGCCGGGGATATGCTCAGGCGTCTAGTTAACAAGGCTCCTGCGGTATCCAGGCCTCGACTTTGGATAAAATTGGAGAAATGTGTTGTATGATAGATGTATCACTATGTGCAAGTTCAACGAGGTGGACGCTGAGGCTGTAAAAGCAGCAGAAGCCCTATTCACACTCAACTGCAAAACTTCACAATGGATTATTGAATGTGGTGTCGTAACGTCATCATTGATGTTAAATATGAACCCTTGGGTCTCCCCTTGTTCTTTTCTCTTCCTCCCTTCATATGAGCGATTAGATAGGTAGAAATCAAAGACCCCAAACTCCGGCTATCCTCTAGCTTGAAACCCTTGGTATGCTGACCGTGACATACATGCCATTGAAAAAGTACAAGATTAAGATAATGGCAAGATGCCATAGAACTGAAAAAAGAAGAAGAAGAAGAAGAAAAAAGGTTCCTTTGGAAGACTTCTTCGTCTGCTCACGGACCGCTGCTCCGTGAAATAAATTCGTAAATGTCCAAAATGCAAATGCGCGCTGTCAGGGTATATGTCTAAAGTTGAAAGATCCAAATCTGTGATGATGTTAGTGATCAGTTGCAGCGTTTTAGAAGAAAAAGAATGTCCACATACCTCCATCTTGCCAGTCTCTGCTCGCTGCTTCCTTGCGTCCTCCTTGACACTGTCGATCACCATCTCGAGGTCGTCTTGGTCGCCCACGGTAATCATGTCTCCGTTGGGCATATCCTCATCCTTGACCTTGATTTTGAAACGTCGTCGGATGCCAAACTTGTCACGGACCTTGTCGGCTAGTGATTCGAATTTAATATCAGGAGCGATCATGATGAGCTTGACTTCATCAGCGTGCACCTTGACTCGGATCTTTGTGATATCTGGTCGACGGCTACCACGAACAGAGCCTGGGCCTCGGCGCTGGCCGATCATCTCGAAGTCGTTCTCGTTGATGGTGCCATCGTAATCTGAGCCATCTTCCTCTTCAGAATACTGCGGTTGTCGCTGTCGTCGACTGCCAGTAGAACCTCTCGAATTTCTGTAGCCTTCGTTTCCCTGGTACATTGCATAGACATCCTCTGGCGACCCTGTCTCCTCGGGAATCTGTCTGGGTCTCAACTGAAGAGGCTGGGGTTCTCTCTGCATCGTTCTGCCACTAGCAGTTGATGCTGACCTTGCAGGCATTGGTCGAGTACGAGCATCTGGTGGTGAAGCTGCTTTCTCATACCGGCGGTTCGGCTCGGCCTGTTGGATGTTGAGTTTAGCCAACTGAGGCTTGCCACCGCGTACAGAAGCACCACGAGATGGGCGCTCGTTCTCAGGTGGGGGTGTTGGCGGAAATACATTTCGGTTGTTAGGAGGTTCTGATTGTTGCCTCCGAGATGAGAGGCCGGGCTTGACGAGGTTTGTGGCAGCAAAGGAGATATTATCAGCAGGCCGGTCATCCTTAACTTCTAGCTTGCCAGCCTGGAGGGTGTTAGCTAATAAAGCTCAGCGTGTATGGATTGGGAACAACTTACATTCTTGATCTCGGAACCGGCAAATCCAGTAAAGGCATTGGCACGATCTGAGGCGGCAACGAGTCTAGCCTTGCCAAGGTAATCCTTTGTCTTGAGGTTTCGAACTTTGGCTTCGTTGGGCCTGTAGACAACTCCCACGGGAATCGAGAAGACAGTGTAGCCCTAATCAGGTTAGACAAGCGCCCAAAGCAGATAGCCGATATTCACAAACCTCTGCCTGTTCTCTAATAGCGTCATCGATAACGTTATGGTCTTCCACGACCTTCTCCTTCACAGCGTACGAGAAATCTTGCATACCAGCTTCCATCTGTTGCAGGTAGATGTAGCAAAGACCTCGATTGAAAAGCACTTCGCAGGCGTAGAGCTTGAATAGAAGACCGAGTTGAGCGTAGTCGATCATGGCATTGCCACGGAGGTAGAGAAGCGTGTCGTTGAAGTTGGCAAGAGCCTCTTCGAAGTCGCCGAGGAGGAAGTTCGATACGCCTTGCTGGAAGTAGGCAACGGCGAGGTATTGATCGAGTCGAATTGCTCGTTGGTAGCTCTCAACCTAAGGAAACATAGTTAGTATATGTCCAAGCATGCAATGTTTGACGGGTTGCTTACAGCTTTCTCGTGCTCTCCAAGTGTGGCATGGATCACGCCCATGTTGAAGAGAATCTTGCTGGTGTCGCCAATTTTTCCAAACTCGTTGAGAGACTCTTCGAATTCATTGTTATCGTAGCGGCTCAGGGCTGCTACCCAGGTCTCGATTTCCTAGAGGAAACAATTGAGTTAGTGGGCTGACTTCAAGACATAAGAGTCTCTGAGAACGAGAGCTGGAGGGTTATACATACCTGTTTCAACGACATGGTTGTCGCTGCAGGGCAAAGTACCACAGCAGAGTCGAATTTAGAGTAAAAAGTATAGATGAGAACGGAATGATCGGGAATAAAGAGCAGTATAGGAGGATATTTGTGGTAAAAAGCAGAAATTTGAGAGTCAAGGGAGAGATGGGGGGGGCTTAGAATGGGCGCTTAGATGTATGAGGGCTGTCCCGACTTATTATTCGGCGGGCAGCACCTGTGACCTGAGTACCTATGGTAAGGAAGGTGCGGTCGGTCTGGTGGCGGGGGCAGGTACGCTAGGCACGGTACGGGGGTACAGGGGTATGCCAAGTACGGGCCTGGTGGGCAGGGGGGTTTTGGCTGGCAGACAGGGGGCAGGCTAGCAGTAGCGGTGTTGCTGTTGGCGAAGGAGAATGCAACGGTTGGGTTGGTCTTTCTCTGTCTCAATCAAGCAAT
>JABCJY010002260.1:0-11205 GCA_013184415.1 Fusarium concolor | reverse complement strand
GACGATTTGACTCAAATCGCCTGCAAATAGTATCTAGGGTTATTGCAAAGACCCTAAAGGGCAAAAATAATATTTGACTCTTTATTTTCTTGTGATATGTTTAGTGGTTTAAAATTAATTGCTTAAGTAAAAACAGGATGGTTCGAGGTACTTGTTATTTGCCCACTCGTATTGTCGACTCACGTATCCTGTACGTAATATTATTTGCCGACATCGAAATAGACTTCCAACATCAGCTATCCCCCTGCTATGCCCCACTATAAAACTCCCCAGCTGCTCTGGTAACTCCTTTTTCTGACTAATCATCTAACCCCTTTCACCGGAATCCTCTTTCACTCAACTCCGTCTGCCCCCCCACCGGGTCCATGCCATATCACTTCCCACGCAAATTACCCTGTCCCAGGTACAACAGTCATCCGACATGGGTCTCCTCTTTCAGTGAAAATGGGAGGAACGATAGAGGTGTAGAAGTTTGATGTGTTTTTGGTTTCTTATCTTCGATATATATGACCGTATCTTGCTCCTTGTATCCACCCCTCACGGCTTCGCTACTTGCTCCTTCCGGAAGAACTTAAAAAAGCCAATCGGCAGGATGAGCTGTAGGCCGAGAGCTACCCAGAACCATGGCTGCGCTATGCCTGGCATTATGCCCTCGCTGAGGTCCGGGAAGACCGGTCCGGGTCCTATCTTGTCCGGGGCGGTCGCCCTGGCCAGGATGATAAAGCCGGAGCCGAGGACCTGGGCTCCAATCAGTGTAGCCGCCACATGCTGCCTCGTCAAGGTCAGGAGGAGGACCATGCCCAGGCCGACGCCCTGAATGGTGTCCAGGACTCCGAGCCAGAGCCAGAGACAGCGCGAGACGATGGCGGAGGCAACGGCGCCGCCGACCCAGGGGAGGTACAGGCCGATACCCGAGATACCCCACAACATTTGGGCCCAGCGTGGGACGCCGAGGCCAATGGCGAACAGAGGCACAATCCATGGGTGCGTCTTCGAGAACATGCTGAAGATCCAGAGGCCGATAAGCCACAGAATAACGAAGAAGCCCAATATCAGCAGCACCACGGCCCAGCCCGTGACGGCCTTGGCAGAGAACAGGAACTGCCAGTTGCGGCCATACGGGGCCGAGAGCCAGTAGCTCTGCACGACCACCGAGAATAGGAACCAGGGGACGATATGCCTCCGGAGCAGTGACAGGTAGAACGAGGGGATCTTGTCGGGGGACTGGCGGTAGTAGTCGGGCAGACCAACAAAGGTGACAACCCCCAGGAGCCAGAGGATCACTGCGATGGGTATGGTGATCACGAGAGTCTTGGGACCCGTGTGGCTGGTGACCATGCCATTGGCCAGGCTAGTCTTGCTCGAGACCAGGCTACCCCAGTACCACAGTCCGACAACGTACAGCTGCTGGATACCCTGGATAATGGCCGCACGGAAGATCCATACCGAGATTGGAGCGCCAGCTGAAGCAACCTGTTAGCGATCTCAGGTATTTAAAGAAATGAAAAGGGCGGGTGGCCTTATTACCTTCATCACCGAAGTTCATCGCAAAGAACATCGAACCACTCGATGCGCCGGCCGCATACATTGCGGTCGCCGTGTCATGGAGAGGGCCGCGATCATTCTCGGGCATAAATGGCGCCATGCCGAGCAACACAAACGCGAAGCCATAGAAGAGCCATGGCAAGCTGAGGGTATATACTGTCGAGAGGCGACGGAACGTCAACCACCACAGTATGCTAGTGACTCCATAGGTGCCGGCGACGATGTAGAGCTGGGCGGCCGTCTGACTGGCTTCTCCAGCCAGCAGCACGATCTGGTAGCTGTTGCTGGCCATGATCTGACCGATGGCGAGGATGAAACTGTATATGGGCCAGTCGCCGATGCGGATGCTGAGCCATTTCTTGAACCCTTTCGGCGGCTTGTAGCCGGGACCCAGCAAGAATTCGTCATCGCTGTCCGGTCTGTTCTGCCACTCACCGTGTTGCATGTCGTCGTCCAATGGAGCCAAAGTCTCGCCGCTCATGCTCGGTGCGGGGGATCTCGTGCGCGATGGGGACCGGGAGCGGCCGAGCTTGGCATTGTGAAAGTGCTTGAACCACTCTTTTTCGCTTTCCTTAAGGTAGTCTTCGATGCAAAGATCCGTATCCGAGTTCTTGCTCGTCAAACCCACCAGCTTCTGCTCGAAAGCCTTGTAGTACTCGCCAGTCACGTCGGTGAAGAAGGGTTCAACAGTTTGAAGCTTTAAGTCGTGTCTCTCGCCAATGACGTTCTCGACAGACAGACGAGACGATCTCCACTGGTCGCCGTGTTGGAAGTTCAACGAGGCATCAGGGGGGCTTTGCGGGCTGTGAAGGCCAAAGGCCTGCGGGCGCGTCTCGGATTCATCTGGCGACATCATGTGCATGGCGAAGGTATCAACACTGAGACGGGATCCGGGCTCGTTGGTGATGGTGGCCAGAGACGAGACGGAGGAGCTAGCGGACTGGTTCAGAAACATGGGGTTCCGCGGGAGGGCCGGCTCGTCGGCGCTATCAGTAGTTGCACTAATCGGCGGTGCGCCGGGAGTGCCAAGCATGGGAGCGGCGGCCAGGTGAGCTGAATTGACTAACGGGTTTGAGATAGCTTGGCGGCTTGCCTCAACATCGTAGTCCGTCTCGATGATATTAGGTACCGAGAGGCTAGAGGCACGCGATTGGCGGGCCGAGTGAAGGGGAGCTTCGATGCCAGAATCATCTAAGGACGGCCTGTTACCACCAGGAGCGTGAAGAACCACGTTGAACGGCACGGAAAGCACGGAGCCGCTGGTGATGCGCCTTCGCTTCTTGGCTTCACGGTTGTGGATGCGGATGGCCATAGACTGAAGCTTGTCGACATCTTCGACCCACTGGGCAACCGGGAATCGCTGCTTGGCGGACCACGCACGCATCTTTTGCCTCATCTTGGTTTTGCTCTCCAAGGCGCGAGTGATGGCCTCGCAGAATTGCTGCAACAGATGCTGTGGTGCCGTAGACTCGATCGTGTACCAGAAACCAGGCATTTGACCAAGACCACCCACACGGGCACCGACACCGAGCGCACCCTGACGACCGAACTCGACAGCGACAAGACCGAACGGCTCGTCACGAGACGGTATCAAGGCAAACTCGGCGCCGCTGAAGATGTACGGCGGGAGGGCGGTGAATTCGGGCTTCGAGTAGACGCGCTTGGGGTACTTCTCCATGAGCTTCGCTAGCTTCAGGGCAGCGAACTTGCCGTACAGGTCGATGACGGGGCCGATACAAATAAGCTGGACATCCTTGTGCTTCTCCAGAATGGACGGGAAGATATCAGCGATAAGATCCACACCTTTTTGGATCGACCAACGACCGACAAATACGAAGAGTTCCGCATTTGGGTTGATTTCGAGACCAGCCCATTCCTGAGCCTGCTTGCGAAGATCGCCACGCTTGGACTCAGTCTCCATGTTGACATCAGCGTCCTTCACCTGGGCCTCCTCGTCGCGGGTCCACTCTGCCATATCGCTGGGGTCGGGGTTTGGGAGCTGGCCAACCTTGGAGAGACCCCAGAAGATGGGGTAACGGGCGTACGAGCGATCGCCATATTTCTTGGACACACCCACAGCACCGAAACCCTTCTGGTGCACACGCAGGTAGCTGGCACCGGCATGCAGGAGGTTGAAGACCGAGCCGAACTGAACGTACTCCTTCACGATCTTGGGGTCCAGGTCGAACACCTCGCAGACCTCCTTGAAACCCTCGGCGGTGCGCATGGGCCACAGACCCTGGAATTCAGCGTTGTGCAGGGACAGAATGCACGGAATGGTGCGTTCAGGAAGGAGATGGAGCGGTGCGGCAGCGCCGTGGTAGTCGTTGATGTGGTACAGATCGGGGTCGAAGCGGCGTATGACCTCGGCGATACAATAGTTCCAGGCAGAGTAGTAGATGGCCGAGTTGATGTCGTCCATGCGGGGAGGGTAGGGATCGGACTTGGTCTGCTGGCGGAAAATCGGGGCGTCGAGCAGTATGTACGTGATGTTCTGGACCTGGTGATATTGCACGTCGATCTCGTACATCTTGCCTATACTGAGAATGTAGATCGGCTCGGCGCGCTGGTCGACGGGGTATTCGACGCCACCAACGCACGGGACGACCCAAATCAGATCCTGGTGCTTCAGGGCCTTGCCCATCAGCTGAGCGATGACACCCAGACCACCGATCTTGATCTTGATGTTCCAGTCATCGATATTGTACTCGATAGTGGCGATGAGGACCTTTCTGCGCCTGAGTGGAACAGCTCCGAGTTCCCCGTGGCGGAAGTTCTCGAAAGATACGGAGCTCAGGCGGTTGGCAAGCTTGCCGAAAGGATTTAGCCCCTGCTTCTTGAAACCAACCTTGTTGACCTTGACCTTGTAGAACGAACCCAAAAAGATCCACACAGCCGTCAGGCCACCAACGACGGGGAGCACGGCGAGCACAATGAACATGATAATCTGGATCCACATACTGCCCTGCGGCTGCTTGGTAAACGTGAGGGTTGCATCGTTGAACAAGAGCTGGTAGCTGAGGTAGGGCAGAGGTGGCGGGTTGGTGGCATTTAGCACGTTTAAGGCCAGCGAAGTAGGCGGCATTCTGTCAAGAATGCCATCGAAATCGACGTCACCATACACCCACGAGGCGTCTGGCTTGCCGTCGGGATTCATGCCCCATACGTTCAGCTGGAACTGGGTCGGCCACTCGTCCATCAGATGCATCTGCCAGACCCCATCGGAGATCTGAGACATTTGGTTGGCAACGCCGACGTCAAAGCCGAACTTGTTGAATGTGCCCTCTACGAAAAGATGTGGGAAGCGACGCTCAAACTGATTGGAGCTGTCACCGGCCTGCATGAAGGAGCTGCTGCTATGCAGCTGTGACCAGTACTGAACCATGACGTGATCACCACTCCACGACTGCAAGCTGGTACCAGACCACGGGAGTCTGGTAATTTCCCGTATGCCGCCGGTGTAGGCGGTCCAATTGCTCCAGGTTGAGCCCCAGTTGGTCGAGAAGCGCCATTTATTGGCACCTGAGGCGGAGTGGTTAACCAACAACTTATTACTGTCGTTAATCACCAACGTCTTTGAGTAATTGGCTGAAGTGGGGAACACAATCGGGTTGTCGGCGGCGCCGACACGGAGCAGGAAGTGATCGACCGAGTTCATGGCTTCATGGTCGGCCTTGGTGCTCGCGTTCTTGATGGTGATCCGGTGCACGCCATCATCGACGTTTGTGAGAGTCGCGGAATAGCGGAACTTGGAGGGAATGGACCCAGCATACGTGGCCACCGGTTTATCCGAAGCCAGGGTCTTACACTTGGCTCCAGTGACCGTGACGTTGTTGCCGTTCTCCGTCACCGAGGTGATGGATATGGCCTCGTTGAGACCGTCACAGTCCATCACTTTAGAGAACTCAAAGGTGATATCCACTTCTCCGTTGACGGAGCTAGAGAGCAGAGGCACGTCGTGTCCGGGAGTGAACTTGGTGATCATAGGAGGCGGGCCTTTCCAGTCACTCTTGGGCACATAGGCACGGAATTCGAAAGGGGCCATGGTGATCTCGGAGATGCAGCCGCTGTTCTTGGAGGAGCCAGAAAAGTGCCAGCTCTTCGTGGATGTGCCGAGAGTGATTGTATCCCAGGGGTAGAAGAGGTTCTTGACGGTCGATTTCTGGTCGAACGGCGCGTAGAAGGCCTTGTCCTCATCCTCGCAGTCGAACCTATAGGTGGTCGAGACGTTCTGGTTGTGGTAAACCAGCCAAACGGGTGAGGAGGCGAACTTGCCCTGGACGGTCGGCTGGAAGGCACGAGCGACCGACCAGATACCGAACTCGGTCCCAGTCGTGTTGCTGCCGCTCAGGATGGTGTGAAAGGTCTGGTTTCCGATGGGCTGCAGCAACCAGGCCTCACTGAAAGTGTCGAAGGTCTCGCGCATGGCATACATGGACTTCAGGATGTTGCGGACCGGATGCGATGGGTCTCTGTGGTCATAGGCAGCCATCTCGTCTGAGCATCCGTGACGGGCGGCTTCGATCGGCCAGTTGACGTACTGAGTGCTGGTTCCAGTGTAGCAGCCATGCATCCTCCATCCCTGCGATGCCGTGAAGGCCTGACGGCCGAAGATGTAGTTATCGGCTGTGCTGTCTAGAATGTAAAAAGCCTGCTCCTCGCCGTAGAGCAGAAGCGGCAGGCCTGGCATATGCAGCGTGGTGATGAAAAAGCCCATGAGCAATCGCTCTATACCCTGCGCGATAGACGGCCATCGGAACACATCCTGGTTGCTGGTTCCGTACATGTGCCGCGGGTCGAACTTGCCGGTGTTCGCGTTGACCAGGTCGTTGGTGAGAACCATCTGGCTCCACATATCAACCCAGTTCAGCGGCAGATCGAAACCGGCCTCCAGGTTACCGCTCATGCCCAAGAATCGGGTCAGGAAGCGGTAGACCGAGTAGTGGAAAGCAGCGGCATCGAGGGCATTCTGTCCCAAGTCGCGAGTGGTCGAGTTCGCGAGCTCATCCTTCTTCTTCGTTGTCAGGTTCATGGCCGTGGCAACGTCATCAAGGTACTTGTCGGCGGTCCGTCCTCTGCCAAGGTAAATAGATCCGTAGTTGTTACCACCCGTAATTTCGCCCGGGAGGAAGAAGTTCTTCTTTCCCAACCAGGACGCGCACTCGCGGACCGCCGCAGAATGGTTGCCCAGTGCGTCGACGGTGATCTGTGTGGCCTTATCGAAACGGAAACCATCAATATCGAGCTGCTGGATTGTGATGCACGAGAACCTCTCTAGTCTCTCCCGCACAGAAGGGACCCATTCCCTTAGGCGATCCTGTACACTGGCGAACTTCGCCAGTGATCGCTCCCAGTCGGGGTGAACACCAAAAGCTTCAATATCGCCATACTGGTCAAAGTCACTATTGAAGCAGCCAACCAGCTGGTCGGTCACATTGGTTCCGACGGGGTAACCGGTATCGAGGTAGAATCGAGGATAGTCGCAGGTCTGATTGTAATCGTTTGATGGAGCAAAATCCAGGTACTGGCGCCCCGTCTTGTAAAGAACATCGTGCTCTTTCGTGGAGAACGTCGCAGTATTGTTCTCGAAACCTTTAAAGGCGAGTAGGTCACCCATGCTAGTATTCGTTCAGATGCATGTCCCCAACCCTCTTTTTAGGGAGAAAGTCATTTCTCGGTGTGGGAGCTGCTTACGTCGAGAAAGTGTGATCCAAAATGACGTACATCCCCCGACTATGGGCTTCATCGACCATGTTCTGCCAATCCATAATAGTGCCAAAGTGGTGGTCGAGCACGGTAAAATCCAGAGGCTGTCTCGTTATTAGCATCAGACCGAATCACCTACGTCTACAGTGATCTTTCCCCCCATGTTAGCTTGGGAAAAAAAAAACTTACAGAGTAGGAGTCGACACCCCAAGGAAAGTTGATAAATGGGCAACCAGCAATGTAGATCACCTATGTTTCTCCAAGTTAGCTTATGCCCCTCGCCACATGCGTTAAAGAATATGTATAGAAGGCGGAACAAACCTTTACTCCCATTCCCTGGATGTAGTCGAGACTGTCCACTAGGCCTTGGAGATCACCTCCGTGCCGGAGCTGGTTACTCGTTATATCCTGCTCGTACACCGTGCCATTGATGTCGTCGTTTGACGGGTCACCATTTGCATATCTATCCAGGAAGAGTGTGTAGACCGGCATTCGCCAGTTGTCGGGTGACGGCCAGTAATCATGGTGTTTCCGGGCACCAGAGTACTCCAACGGGTTTGTTGCTTGCTTATTTGTGTTCAGATTGTAATCTATTTCCGATGGGTCATAATGTAGACCTTGGGCCAAGGTCGCAAGAAGGAAGCTGAAAAGAAGCTTCATCGGGGCCATGGTGAAGCTGCCGCGCGCCCCCGCCGGGAGGATTAACTAAAACACAACACAGATAAGGAAATAAAAATAGGAAAGAGGCTCACGATCAAGAGACAAGGAAAAAGAGAATGAAAGGGGGAGGAAAATATTGTTGTGGCTTGACTCGGACAGGGGAGAAAAACGGACACAGGTCAAGTCAAGCGCGCATGAGCAGTCAGCAAGTGGCCGTCATGAAGAGGTCGGAGGTCACGGAAGCAAGATCGACCAGGGAGATGGAGAGTAGGGGCCATAGGCTTGGAGAGGAATTGAAGTCATAGAAGCGCTTGATTTTTAGCTAGTTGAACCGGAAAAGAAAGTCTTTTAAATACATCAACTAATAGCTAAGAAATTGAAGGAAAGGAGAGGAATTTGGACGAAGGTGGTAGTCGGAACCTCGCAACTCGAGCGCATTCTTTCGATATTAAAGTTTCAATTCAGACTGTGACTCCTACCATAGCAGCTCGAGACCACGAGAATAGCGCCACTCAGCCCTACTGTCATAGCCTTGTTCTAAGTTATGGGAGCTGATCTGCTGATGAGGACTTCATTCATGTCAGCGTCTCATCACCGAATGGATGACATGTGGTGGAGTTGGCCTCTTCAGTCTGGCACAGCCACTGGCCTCCGAGTCTGACATAGCCACAAAGACTTCGCGCTTCCAGATTTACAGTTTCGGAGAGTGGCGCAGTTTGGCGTATTTTACTTCTGAAGGGAGGTCACCAGAACTTCGCCACATTCCCCGGCCCCTCCCGCAAGCTAGCCGCATCCCGAGACAAATGTGAGTCCGCAACACTCGTCAATTTCTCCACGAATATAGCTGCAAATACAAAATTAAATCTACCATTCACACATTAAGCCCTTCATATGAGACTATGCAATTTTCAGTGAATTCTGCAAAGGATTGTGCCCGCTGCGCTTCTCATACCGTTCCGCCACTCTCTTGGCCTTGTCACGAGCCTTAACGATTTCTAGCATGCGTGCGAAGGCTTTATCAGGGCAAAAATCTACGGCCTTCTGGCCAGCGGGTTCTTTAGAAGCTAGCTTTTCCCTCAGAAAGGGGTTCTCGCGAGCTAATTGTGCTAGGAGACGATTCTTGTCTATTTCCTTGCCTGCCTAGTGGCTAGGGTCCTGAGGTCTCTCAATGTAATTAAGGCACTTACGAATGTGTTCCAGTTGTCTCCTTATATCAGCGGTGCTGTGAAGCGTGCTCCTCTGCCGTTCCTCATCTATCTTTCCCTTCTTTGGCGTTGACGGGCGTTGAATTCAGCAGCTGAGAACGCTATGGCGGCTTTCATGTGGACAGGGCCCTATCAGCATCGGTTCGGTAGATACCCGAAGTATGAAAACCGGACTATATAATCGTATTAGTGATCGCTCTCTACGACGCTGTGTTATATGCTGTGATGAAGTGTTGTTTTTGTACAGGCTCTGAGGCTTTGAAGGGCGTGAATTCCTGCGTTTCTTAGTGGAAGAATGTCTTTAGCAGAAGACACCTGGACGCAATTCATGAACACGAAGGCCGCAAGTACAGGGCTTCAAGTTCATAGGTTCTTCTTTGATGCACATGCCATATCTTGACCAGATATGGTAAGGTTTGCTATACATCCCTTGTACCTTGCGTTGATCCTTCGTCAGTGGGTGTTGTTGAGATAAGAGTTGAGGCTCTTGGGCAAAACGGACAAATTAGGCGGCTCGGAGCGTATCGGCTAGACAAGGGCAGCCAAAGTGATGAAGTCGCTAAAAATAGCTTTGCTTACCTGAAGCATCTAAAGAGAGAGAAAAAAATAACAATCCAAAACTAGCTTATGCCTATTATGCAAGATTTACATATGCTGTTTATCACTATGTTCTACAGCCCGTTTTTGGCTGCCACTCTTGACAGTAGTACTCATCTGATAGTTACTAAACCACTGTCATCTGCGAAGTATCAATGGTCGCTATCAGCTGCCTCTCAGGTCATGCATTAGTGATGCGGTCCTCGGCAAATGGGCCAGATTCGACACCACCTTGCTTCTGTACGATTAACTAAGGATATACTTCGTGGGATTGAGTGTGAATTTACTTGATCCCGCACTACATGGTACGGCGGGGCGAGAACTTCCACAGTTAACCTTCGTATTTCAACGGAGTCAACCCATCTTTAGTAGCGCCATCGGCAAATGAGTTACACATCTCTTCCATGCTGACTTCCGTATGCTAGCCAGTACAGTCAAGCTTAAGTAGTCTTGCAATGTGGCTGAGCTGCGGCTGAGACCGCAGCTGTAATAACTATCTTAGACAAAGCCGACTTCATGCATTCCGCGACGATTGACTCAACACAGTACATCCCTAAGCTGGCATGTGCAACGGCTCACAGTGGAAGTGAGTACAAGGTTTGTTCGGTGTCTACGAGCACAGCAGTACGAAGGGAGAATATCTCGTTCTATCTGATGAAGAAATACTGCGAGAGTAGAAGGTGTTGTTGAGAGGTCTCAGTTCCATGTGTCGGGGAGGAGCATAACCCCTTACATAGTACCCACCTCCCAGACACCAGCAGATCTGACCATCTTAGTCGTACAGTCTCAACAAAACAATGGGATCTCGGCCCGCGTATACAGTTCAACCACTCCAATTCAACGCCATCAATTCAATTTGGAGATACGATGGTTCAACTCCACGGGCCAATGCTGAGTAAGCTGTCAACGCAATGCCACCCGAAGGCGAATTTGATGGAATTGAATGGATGACCAGCTTGCTTTTACCGAAACATGCGGCATGAGTGGAACTTCCCACTCCCCAAGCCATCACATGTCGCCAGCACTTACCTGTATCTTGTGAAGTAAACGATAAAACTTGATGAGGGGCCTGATAAATTCTTGGAATCGGCGAGGGATTTCCAGGCAAGGGGACAGGTGTGACTGTTTTAAGATTTGCGGCAACTTCCAGGTGCCATCCCGTTGCTTTAAGGTTTGTTCCGCCAAACCACTCACTGGCGGGGTCGGTTGCTACCAACACATGACAATCTCTTGGCACCAACAGCAGCGTCGAGAGCAACAAGTAGCGCAAAGACCAATTGTTAAGCAGGTGCTGGGGTGNNCGAATACACGTAATGTCTGGCAACAATGCGCCCCTACTCCCATAATTTTCAAAAGGCTCCCGCCAGGCCACTCTAAGAATATCTGTCCAATTAAAGTGCAAGCTTAGAAGGATATTATTCCATACTTAAATTATCCTACAATACATGCTCTAATTATGATTTAAGTTAACATGCATAATAAGCTTATGTCC
>JABCJY010002244.1:0-17488 GCA_013184415.1 Fusarium concolor | reverse complement strand
AGTAAATACTAACCCTATCTAAACCTTTTGAAAATGTCGACCTGAATCCGTCGAGGCTAATGGATACAGGTCCCTGTTCTCATTAATACCTTTTTAAATTATATCTCTTTTCCATTAGATTCAGACCTATATCCGCCTCCCAGCTTGCGTAGGATAGGGTAACGACTATAGTTATCAATAGGATTAACATAGCTTAAATAGTATTATCATTTACTATATCTCAACACTGGATTCATATAACGTTGAAATTATCGGATGATTAAATTTCAATAGAACAGGGTGGGAACCATCATAGACCCAGCTGGCCAGCGATGGAACAAACGCAATTCAGTACAACCCTAGTAAGTGAAGAGTCCGCTGTTCAGACATAGCCAACTGCAAATCCTCTACCAAAAATGCACTAATTGAGCCATCTCAGTCCAGAATCCAACAGGCTCACCCAACAAAGAACTTTCATAAGCTTCAATCTGAGGACGTTCCCAAATCAGATCTACCTTATGAGGGTTGATATACTTCGTTTTCTTAACTACCTTCCACCCAATAAAAAGTATTAGAGCAACGATCTGCATTGCATAGTTCTGAAAGAATGCTTCGACGCTCCACGAGCGGAATGCGTAGTACCCGTAGGTGAAGAGAATTGTGGTCTGGATGACAAGAGCAATCCAGGCGCCATAGGGTTGAAAGTAACCATAGTAGGGACGGCTCTTGCGGTCGACGTTTTGAGCTACACATGCTCTGTGGTAATTGATGAAAGTTATGGACATGATGACGAACGAAATCAGTCCACCGCCAGTGATCAGAGCGATAAGCCATGTCAAGACAACAGCTGAGCTACTGCTGACCTGAGTGAAGCATGTCAGCAGAACGTTGAGAATTCATGAAGGTAGTGCACACTTGCCTGTAGGAAAGATAAGAGAGGGAATAGCATGACAATGTAAAAGCAATACACTGGAGTTCCTCTCTTGTTACAATACCGTAGGAACCGCGGTGCCCGACCTTCAAGGGCTAGTGAATACAAGGCTCGAGTAGCACAATAAGTATATGTATTACCAGCTGAGAAGATCGAAGTGAGGATTAAGGCATTGACAATATGGGGAAGAACTCCAATGCCAAGTGTCTCCATAGCAATAACATATGGCGAGGCTGCAGCAGTACCGCCACCTCCCCCACCATAGTATAGCTCGACCAGAGTTGGGTGATTATATGGGACAACAATACCAACAGCCAAGGCCCCGATAATGAAGAATATGCAGAATCGGTAGTAAACGGTGATAAAGGCTGATTTGATATATATAGATGGTCGTTGTGCTTCTGCAGATACCATTGAGATATATTCGGGACCAACAACCGTAAAGGATGCCGTAAAGAGGGCAGCAAGAAATCCTTCAAAGCGGCCAAGGTCGCCGGTCGATAGATAACTTGCAAATGGGGTCGAGAAATGTCGAAAGCCGTACGCATCACCCTGAGGGTTGCCGCCAACCATCGTGATAAAGGTGAATGCGAAAAGAATAAAGATAAGTATGAGTTTTCCTCCAGAAAGCCAGAATTCTGCCTCGCCATATCCGCGTACCGCTACGATGTTGATAAGTCTGTTGTCACAAAGTCAGCAACTCTCGGTGGTTTTGGAACTCCGGAGGCGAAGTCAACCATTAGAAAGAGTAGAGGAGGCCATACCCATAAAGAATAATAACAGCAGCACAAATACCAGCGGTTGGCCCAGGTTTTGTAATCTCTGGACTCCAAAAGGATATAACCAGATTCAGAGCAGTGATCTCGAAGGGGATTAGAAATGCTTCATAGAGAAAAAAGTTCCACCCCGCAAGAAAGCCCAGGGCATCATCGACCCAGTAGCCCGCAAGCCGAATAAAGCCACCGGCGACTGGCATATATGTGTTCATTTCGGCCACGGAGTTATTGACGAGGGCAAGAACCATTGTGTAAAGCGTAAAGGCGAGCAAAAGATTGGCAGGGCCACCCTTGGCCAGCCCACCCCCGATACTGATGAAGAGGGCTGTGCCGATAGAACCACCAGCCGCGATAAGTTGAATTTGTCGATTGTTCAACCTGCGGCGCAAATGACCCGTCTCAGCCAGGCCATCGCCCTGACCAATGCTACCAAGATCGGCAGAGCCCACGTTGTCTTGCTTCTCTTTGTCCGAGTACATTGGGTCAGACGAATGAGGATCCATGGCGTCCAGCATAGAAGAAAAGATAGAAAATCGACAAAATGATGTAGCGTAATGAGAAATGAGAATTCAAGATGGAAGAGACGGGATGCAATGGGAAGTGTACAGATGTTAAATAGTCAAATGAGAGTTGATAAGCTCGAGTCCCACCTCCGCACCATCGTTCCACTATCCCTGTTATTCCCTAGTGGCTCTAAACGTACCGGATGAGCGGTTAAACAAGCCTCTTGGTCTCGGCATCCCTCCTAATAATGATTCTAGCCATTGGGTGTTGAATCAAACAGCCGGGCCACTAAGATCCGGAACCGTCTAGACAAGCTGGGGAAATCCGGGGAAGTCTGGGGTTTTGACCCTTGACTCTGTCCAGAGGCTGAAAAGCGACATGCGGGCGGCCCAGAGTGTCGATATTTGCAGTGGGTCTGGTTTCAATATAATTGTCTACGATGTTATTGCTCCCTTCTGTTGCTTTCCATCCTTCATCGAGGAGTTACTACGTTTATCTTTCGTCTACTCCTTATCTCTGCCATTGATACTGCCACGGGTCGGAGTCTCCGCTCCTGGTCATCTTCGGCCATTTCTTGAAGTGCACATTCCGGTTGGAAAGGGGCGAAAGATTGGAGTAGAGAGCCTTGTTGGCTGCACGCCACCATTTCCCCAACCCTGTTTTGTACATGCCGAAGGTGGGCATATCATAGTAGGGCCTTTCTTTTCCCTTCTCCACAGGCACGGTTTAATGCCGCTAGCCTCCGGTCACTGTTAATGATGAATGTTCGTTTAGTTATGCAGTGCCTTGATCGACGCTGCCTGGGTTAACTGTGGAAGTCCAGTATTTCGATTTTGACAAGACCCGCTACATGAATCACGCACTAAATTTGCATTCGACGCAAACCAAACAAGAACTTTGCATACCATGAATCAAGAAATCCGAATACCGATCCTTACCCCTTAACCACGGTCTCTCCCATATGCCAGGGTTGTCTGTTGCGTGGAGTCTGTAACCCCGCTCTTCGTAGAATAGGTCTATACTCAAACAAGCATAGGATGGCCACACGTTCCGCTCACGTGGTCGCAATCATCACCCAAACTTAAACCTTCCAACGGAAGCGGAACTTCGGAGTTTCAACTTCCAACTCTATGTTCCCGCCTACCTCGGAGACGCCTTTTATCGACTATTCATGCTACGAGCCGGTCAGCACCTCCAGTCAATAATGGAGAACGTCACCCGTGAGCGAGACTCACGAAGTCGACAGGCGTGTGAACCCTGTCGGTGAGTAATCCTTTGGCGCAGAGTAGCTGGATCACTGATGAAATTCCTTGTATAGTGCCAGGAAGACGAAGTGTACAGCTGAGAGGCCCGCTTGTTCTTGCTGCACGCGTATCGGCCGGACCTGCAGGTATCGTTCCAGAGTGGCGCGACACAGCAATGCATCTAACAAGAAGTGAGTTACGATTTTTGTCTGCTACCTGTGGCTGCTGACTCGAAATCAGGGCGAAAAAGGCGACTTCTCTACGAGACAAGTTTCAGGATTTGGAATCACAGGTCCAGAATATTTACGACCTGTTACAGTACGCCATCCGTGTCCAATTGATTCAACTGTCAGTTGCTGTTGCTGACAAGGGAGAAATGCACCCAACGATGGCTCAGCTTTACCTTCACAAGCCCCTGAACCTGAACAGGAATCGATAGTAGAGTCAGCCGAAGCACAACAAGATGTCTTCGATGCTGACGAAGTCAATATTCCAGGTCAAGATCCTTTAATCCCATCTACATTCGCCCCCATGGAGTAAGTCCTAACTTCTTTCAACGACTGCGTCGAGATTACTGACGCTTCCTTTAAGCCCAGATGTACCACTCGAAGCGCTCGCCGATGTTGTTGACATCTACTGCAGCATGATTCATCTGCAACCTCTGCCCTTATTCCGACCAAACGAATTATTAGATTATCTGAGGTCTTCGACTCGACATCTTCTTTATAGCTTCCTGGCACTTGGCCTCTCGCTCAAGGCACAAATCGCCCATCTCCCAACACGGTCGGATTTGATCGAGAACTACGCACGCTGTGCCAGGGACGAGGTTCAAGATCTTGCTTCGCAGGGGATCGCAAGGCTCCAAGTTGTCCAGTCATTGTGTCTTCTCGCCTTGAGTGACATCCTGGGTAATCATTGACCACCAAGCCTAATTTGCTGAGTTGTCTAACAATAGTTGATTAGTATGCAAGCCATATCAAGCGCAAATGACGATTGGCACCGCATCTCGACTCGAAGCCTGTCGTTTAGCGGCCAACGATGCGTTCTCCGAACCCGTCAACACCGACCTGAGTCTTCGATGCTCCTGGAGCGTATACATTCTTGAAAGAATTTTCAGTCCCCGCCTCTGTATCTCAGACGAAGAAATACCCGGTCCAGACTTCCCGCAAAGTGCGCACATACCTCCACCATCGTCTTCAAGTGGTAGCGAAGATTATCCATCGGATCTCTACAATCCTTACAACTCCAGCGTTGACCACGGTGTTACTGCTTACTATATAAGAATGGTTTCTAATTGGGGTCATATATCGCTTTGGTTGCACCATATTCAATATGCAAAGCCTGAGTCTCCGTGGTTACCAGAATCGAAGTATGCACGGCTCATTGCGAGGGTATACGAGTGCGATTCCCAGCTTCCAGCAGGACACTTGCTGCGGAACGTCGCCTTCTCTAACAGGTCTCCGGCTGAAGTCCTGCAGCAGCGAGAATATTGGATTCCGTGGGTAATGATGCAAGTCCAGTGTCATGCATACTTATCCATCCTTAATCACCCTTTCATACACCTAGTTGCTGTACGTAATTGCTCCAAGGGGCTTCAATCTGGAATTTTCCTACAGCATACCATAGATGCAGCCAGATTCCACTCGAATTGGGTATTCCACTTCTTGCGACTCTGCGATGAGCATCAACTCGAGCTGCGTGATCCCTTTATCGGGCAATTGGTTGCCGCAGTCGCTACTATTCCCTGGCTGCTACAATTTGTGGAGGATAAGCAAGTATCTCAGAAAGCCGCACATGATGTCACCTGGTGCAGCATGTACTTGTCCCGCATATCACAGACGTGGCCTTATATATGTCAGAAGGTAGATACTTGAACGGTAGCTACTCGCTGCTTTTCTGTCAAGATGACTCACAATACTTGTATTGATTCGGCTAACAATGAACGCAGTTAGAGATGATACAGAGTCTGCAGCTCATCGCCGAGTATCATGGACAGAATCTACACGACAACGGACGGGGAGTGACTTTCCCTCCAAGGTTGCTATGGGAGTTACTGGATCCTGACATGTGCCACAAAGGTCCTCAAAGAGGAGGTCCAGAACAGGCACTTCAGGCCAGAATCCAAATCACCACCCATATGACACATCCGTTGGCGGAATCGTCAACACGCCCTACAGCTAGTGATTTAGCTCCGGACTTGAGTAGCACCTTTGATGAGAATGGTGGGGATCTTGAGCAGGTCTACATAGATGACTTGGTGAGCCACTTCATGCTCTATAGCGGCTATGGGCAAATTGCGTAATGCCAGGAGTATATGGTTCTGCATATCTATCTAAAAACAGGTTTTTGTTAACACACGCACCTGAAGATATGTAAATCTTGACAAAACTGAAGCTTGGCCTGAATTGACTCAAGTGTTTCTGCCACAACACACAAGGATAGCTTGTTTAGACTGAACTAGAACAAGGTTTGTCTCATACGCTAGGGTTAATTTACTCCACGCCCAAGTTCCAGACAAGGTTCAATTTCCGACAACTAGCGGAACTACGTAGGATGAAGGGTTTGATCCGGCCGATCAGATGACCGGCACCTTTCAAGTGCCTGACAGTATAGGAGTCTCGCCGCGAGTGAGAAATACGTACCAGACACATTCGCTTTGCTGTGCTGCGCCTTGTGTCGTGCATCATTAGACATCGCGGCACAGTATTTAGACGGCGTGCTCCAGCCTAGAATAACGAATTTGTATCAATCCAAATTGTAGGTTTATTGCAGATCAAAAACTAATGGCCCCCGCTGCAAATCTTCTTTACCTGCCCGTTAGTGTATCCGCCCTGATCTTTGCACAGCTTGACCCCCAAGACCTACTCCATCTCCGACAAACATGCAGTGTAGTCCATGCCAAAACCATCACAATATTTGCCAGGCGCTTTTTCACCGCGCGCAGAATCACATCAGATCATGAAAGCCTTCAGAAGCTCGAGAAAATATCCAAACATCCTCGCCTTGGCCAATATATCCAAACACTAGAGATCGTTATTGACCATGCGTCACTCTTTAACCAGTATATGGCGAACGTTCACGCAGTCAAGAAAGCACTAGACAACAGTGACTCAGAGGTCTTAGTCAAGTCGGAGTGCGGCACAGAATGCTTGTCACGAGCATTATTGAACCTGACAAACTGCAGGAGGATCGGAATCAGGAGTGCATATCGGATACAAGGAGCTGATCAACATATCAGCACGAAGCGGGGACCCAAGAGTGCTCAGATCTTGGCAAATGAGGCAAAGCTTGCTTACCGCATCATTCAAGCTGTTCTTACTTCTGTCGTGATAAGCCAGCTTCAGATTGAGAAACTTGATATAAGAATCGGCAGCTCAGCGGAGATCAAAAGCTGCATTACTCCTGATCTACTCATTGGACCATCTGTCTCTATTATTGCCAAGTCTCGGCTTATTAGTCTTCGTCGGCTACATCTTGTCCTAAACCCCAACAACCCAAAGCTTGCGACAGATTCCTCGGCATGGGTACCGAGTTTCCTTCACTTCATCGGGTTACTACCTGATCTATCTGAGCTGGCTTTGGAGTTTGAGGGACGTGACACGAGAGGACGGTTCGCGCAACTCTGCACCCTGATGCGCATTCCAACGCTACAGGCGTTGACAGTCGGCTGGACCGACTGTACAAGCATGGAACTGACCTTCCTGCTCCTTCGACACAGAAAGACGCTTCGGGAGATCAATTTCGACTCTGTCGGTCTTATCGATGATGTAGAGGGTTGGCGATGGCTTGTCGAGACTATTCGTGACAGCCTCAACATTGGCTTCTTTTCGATGACAGGAAGCTTGATTAGGGGCCAGGAGTTGATTGAACCGTACGGGGCTGGGCTCCTATCCCAACGGCTGGAGGCTAGTGACACTCAAGGTTTATGCGATATCGCTGATTTCTTAAGTTATAGAGAGACAGCTAGATGAGCTTGTTGCTGTTAAGAGACATACATTTCTTAGGCAAGACGACGGTTGTCGATTTTGATAGTTGACAATCCGGCCGGTGTAGTCTTCCGTGAAGCAGCCGTTGTTCCTTACTAAAAACTGTTCAATGCTCCAATTAAAGGCTGCCAAATGTGCTGAAATAGAGAGAACGTCAATTCCTTTCAGCTTTATGTATACATCTTGACAACAGTTGAAATAATCTAATCTAATTTAGTAAAGAAGACTCAAAGGGGAACTCTGAAAGCAGTTCGATGCCTGTTTCGGTAATCAATACTTGTTGCTCAAGCTTGACGCCCTCGGTTCCCCCCTCCTCGCCGATATAACTTTCTACGCAAATAACCATACCCGGCTCGATAACACCATCATAGCCTGCATCGGGGAAGTCATCGTGGTGATAGAGATAGGGGTATTCACCTGTCAGCCCACATCCGTGGGCGGAGAGATAATAGCGATTCTTGTAGTATTTAGCTGGGATGTCCCAAGCTTGATCAGCGTATTCGCGAAATGTCATGCCTGGCTTGAGGATTCCCATATTATGCGTAACCTATACACGGCGTTAGAGGCCTCTACGTGTTAGGGAGAAGGATAACCTACCTGCTCATGTGCCACTCTATAAAGCTCCTTTTGTTTCTCGCTGGGAGGGTCGGGCCCAGCATGAAAAGTCCGTGAGAAATCAGAATAATACCCATGGCAACCAACCACGTCAGTGTCAAGAGCAACAAGATCGTTAGGCTGTATCTTGTAGCTTGCTGTCTCTTGAAACCAAGGGTTGGTGCGCGAGCCTGCACTTAACAAGCGCGTCTCGCAATAATCTCCATTTTGTTCAATAACAGACTTATGTAGCACTGACCAGAGCTCATTTTCAGTCAGGCCCGGACGAATTGCCTCGCGCAACTTTCCCACAGCAACCTCGGTGGCGCGCAAAGATGCAACTACACACTTGACCTCCTCTGGAGACTTGATAGCGCGTGCCATTTCGACAGGCCTTTGCGCATCTACGATCTTGAACCCAGAGTCGCCAAGTTGTATAGCAGTATTAGCATTGAGACGCTCCAAGCCTACTGCAATCTCAGCCGTGGGCTTGTTGATGATTTGACTGATAAGCTCGGCCATGTCCAACGCCCAAGCCTTTTCTCGTTCTTCGATCTTGGGACCGGCGGCGACGAAGCTAGCCGTTTTCGCAGCGCGTACTTCGTCGACTGTTTCGTATCCGTCAGCGAGATGAG
Organism: Fusarium concolor; assembly: GCA_013184415.1. Lineage (NCBI taxonomy): Eukaryota > Fungi > Ascomycota > Sordariomycetes > Hypocreales > Nectriaceae > Fusarium > Fusarium concolor. The sequence goes on along the minus strand of JABCJY010002244.1, from coordinate 8,839 downwards.
AGCATCCCGTAAACTCGAAAAGGATCGATCGTTTGGCCGTAAGGAGGAGGTAACGGGATGGGGCATTGCGCATGCTAAAGATCTGTTGTTGCAAAGTGAATTAGTATATGGTCACAGCTAAGCTTGAGAGATAGCTACCTACCTGCATGTTTCGGGTACCAGTTGCATAGCGGATGTTGACAGGATCAGATAGGATGACAGCATCAACGCCGTACTTGACCATCTGCTCTCGAAGTCGTCCTTGGCGATAGAGGCGGACTTGTTTGAGATCGATACCCTCGCTCTCGGGGGCACGATCCAAAAGTGCGATACCAGAGAGATCAGTTCTCTTAGCATGCCAATCGAAGTTAGCCATAATGAATAGGTGATCCAACACTCGGTGATGGGAAGTTTGACAGCGAATGAGAGCAGTTTTGTAAAAACTGTCACAAACTACAGTACTGAGAGGACGTTGACTTGGTTAGAACAATCGAGGGTTTTTTATGAAGCCCTCTATACCTTAGCCCGGGAGCGTTACTAATACACACGCTCTGCATGGTCGAAATTATCGAGCTTCGGTGTTTCCCGAACATCAGTCTCTGCAGCAAGATGACGAGTGTAGCTGCAGCTAGGAGCAGTTTAGTTGGCTTTCGGGCTTTGCCTTGTGGCTATTTCATCCCGAACCCGCTCACGTGATGGGCCGGAGTTTTGGCGCTGGGCGAATCGGAGCCATTGTGGACGAGATTCGTGATACGACCTACAGCTGAACGATGTTATGATGGTTCGTTCCTGGTTTAAATTTTTCAGTGGCGGAAAGGCTTGTCCCCTCAACAGCAGCGACACGGTTTAGCCAGTCAAGGTGCAGCCTTCCCAATTTCTAACCCTGGCCATAACACTCCACTCCCGAGATTGAAGTCGGCGTCACTTGCTGGCTCTTGAGGAATTTGAGTCATTATTGACGCTCTCAGGCGACAACAGGGTCATTGCCACAGTCGGGGCAAGGCTGCAACAAAGTGAAAGGTCAGTTTTCTCGCATAGACTCGCTCCACTTGCAAGAATCCCTCGCCTTTGTTTTACGTCATCAGCGGATACGAGACATTTACTGTGAGGTTAGCTAGTGACATTGAACATCCAATACTGTAGTATACGCTTTACCCCATATTTCATGTTCTTGATAGTCTGAACCCCCTCCATTCCCCAGATTAGAAGCTCCCCAGAATCCACATTGTCCGGAGAGATAGAGAACGGGGATAGTCCTTTGCGCACCGCCGCACACCGATGCCGGGGCAGATTCGAACATCCCTTCTGAAGTCAAGAGTCCACTTAGACTCAATATATATATAACAGCTCTATCTGCCTGGCTCGTTCTGTTCAATCTGTTCATGTTCCACCTCCAACATCAATCCTTCCCATACCTTTCGAAGCATATCGTCTTGACCCAAACACCTGTTCCAAAGTCTCCTAAGCTACCAACATTTTCGTTTCTCCGCTCATCAACAATATGTCACATAAAGATGTTGTCAGCCAATATGAACATCAGCCACAATCATATCTTGATGGCAGCTCACAAAAAGAATACCCTGAAGCAGACATTGCTGCCGGCTTCTTCTTTGTAGTCCTGGTCATCTCGACCTGCGCCTCGGTAGCAGTCACGATGTCTATTGCACTCAATACCATCACAGGCCATAACGTCTGCACTGTGGGCTTCATCGGCATTGCCTGCGTGGCATGTTGGCTTACCTGTATCCCGCGTACCGCTAAATTTGTGGCACATACTGGTCTACCTACTTGTCTATGTATCATCGCCGCCATCCTGACTGTCATTATCAGTCTTGGAGTAAGCGGCCCAGACCAGGCTCCTGAGGGCTGGACCCGCCAGATCGAACTTGTGCGGAGCCCTTTATCGTTCCGCGAAATATTCACCGCTTGCCTACGTGTTGTCTTCGCATATGCCGGCCACTTCGGCTTCGTATCTTTTATGGCGGAGATGAAAGACCCCGCCAAGGATTTTCCTTTCGCCCTGACAGGCCTATTTGCTTGTTCAACAGTGCTCTATACAACTGTTGGCGTGGTCATTTACTGCCTCGCGGTGGAATATACAGTATCCCCTGCTCTCGGTTCAGCTTCATTACTTTACGCAAAAGTCGCATACGGTCTAGCACTTCCTGCATCATTTTCTTTGGTATTAACGTTGCTCTTTTGGTCTTTACTCTATTGATCAACAGTGCCGGTCTCTGGGCTTCGATTACCGAACTTCTAGACATATATAACGACCCCAACCCTTCGATACAAGGGGCTTTTGACTGCGGAGATAATTCTCTCTTTTGACTAACATCAGGTGTTTACTCGTCGATATCTAAAAATAGAAAGAAAAAGCGCTTAGCACAGCAGTATCTTAATAGACACGATGCCAACTTTGACTACACGTTGGACATGTTGTGGGCATTGGCTCTGGTGAATCATGTTAATATCAAGAACCGCCAAATACCGGATCCTTGCCCCAGGAGAAAGGGAATTTAGATACAGAACATTTTAGCCTAGAGTATTAGCCACCAAGTTTCAAAACTCAAGGCCATTCACAACTGGATGCTACAAAATGCTCGCATATCATCCGTGAGTAGTGAGGCTGTCATCAAAGTCAAATGGCATTACCCGATTATATCCTTCATGATACCGTTGAAGATATTCATCACATCTATCCCAAAGAGGGGACCGTTCCCATCAAGTTATCCATAGCGTTAGAGTAGGTAAGAGCTATTATAACGGTTGCACCTAACCATTAAGCCACAGGGCAAAAGATTGGGTCATAACTGCTATTGTAGCGATTACAGCGGTGTTACGGGCACGAATCGTAAAGGCTATCGTTTCTGCTATAAGAGCTCCCAGCAATCGCATTTCTACATCTAGCCACACATACTACCCATAACTCGATAAGTACTATATGATATGCCTTCTCTGCGCTGTTTCGCAATGCCACCAGATAGTTATGGGGGTAGCAGTTATAGGGATAGCAGTGGCCCGAAAGATCCAGAACTGACCTGATACAAAGAAACCCTTATTCCTGTTACTAGCATCAAAGTTGAAAAAAAAAGCCGCACTAAAAACTGTCTATGTAGTATTAGTATATTAGGAACACTAATCGGTTCTCTTGACAGACGGCCACGTACTGATACAAACGGTGCAGGTAGGAAGGTCACAATAATAATGGAACGGATTCGCACCATGTATGTTATACATTTTATTTTAAAATAACGCTAGCTCTTTCATATAAGATAGCCTATATAGATAGTACGATTGGTAACACGCCATGTGTCGAACTGCGGCGTGTCGTTTTTAACTGGAACCATTACTCCCGATCTGATACTCTCTATGAGAAAACGAGCGGAGGGTCTCACTGTATTAGGAAACTTTTATTGAGCGGATCAATGCAATAACTGCTTTCGAGGTCGGGAGTCATATCATACTCGCGATAACTACTTCATTGTGTACCGTATTCGTCCGTTTTTCGTCCGAAAGCATACCAAGGCTCATCGATGACACACCTTCCCATCGCGGATCGAGGTTGGAAAGTATGATATATTGGAGAATCGTACACTTTCGGAGCCTGCCATCGGCAAATTTGCTTAATATGACCCGGAAGGCTCGACCGGCCATGTATTATCCCGAATCTGTTCTGTACTCGGAGGAAAGTTCCCCACGCGCTGCATGCTATGAGCATCTATGCCGTCCTTAATTGACTTTTTGTCTTCTTGTTCGTCTCGGCCTCAGTCACCTTTTTTGTTCAAACTTGCCGGTATGTTTGCTTATTAATCAACTGTCGAAGACAAGACCCGACCTTGCTCTATTCGGGAAGTAACAAAGTGCCCTCAGTTACTGGCGTTGCAGGCCCCGACAGGGATATGCTTGATACCCTGTCTCCGGCCTTATCCAACACAATGTCAACAATGATATTGCTGTCACGTCCAATTTCCCCTCCCTGGTCAAGATAGAATCTATATCTACCGCCTACACCTCCTTGCCGAAGCGCAAGATATGCACCCAAAGCACACGAACCGCTTCCGCAGGCGGGATCCTCAAGATCAATTGCAATCATACGAACCCGGAGTTGTTGCACCTTCCTGTTATCCTCGACATAAGGATCCGACACCACCCGGTAGTACATCACCCCAGTAAAAGAGGGTGCCCAACCCTCATCAAGTTCTGTAATTTGACTAGGGCCTGCGGCGATGGCGGCGAACATCTCAGGTCGATTCGTAAAATCCACCAAGGTGTAGGTGACGCCCTTGACGATGGAAACGCATGGATGACTCTGCTCCAGTGACGACGTCTGATTCTTTAAGCTCGGCTGAGTCTCGAGAATGCTATGTTTACTAGTAGGGTGTGAATGGATATGGATGTTATGTGGCACTTCGGCTGTCACAGTTTCTCTCGTCGGATCATAGCGTACAACAATTGGTCCTGCCTTCGTCAAAAGAGGGACCTCTGAAGAGGCGGTACAATCTACACCGAGACCAGGAAGTAGCTGTCGAAATACCACATGGCCAGTGCCGATGACCGGATGGCCGGCAAAGTCTATCTCGTTCACGGGAGTAAAAATGCTGATAGACATCGCCCCCTCACTGTTTCGACGCAGAAAGATGGTTTCGGAGAAGTTAAACTCTCGTGCAATCATCTGCATATGGGCAGGCGGCAGCACATCACCTCCCACCTCAACAACGGCCACTTGGTTTCCCTTGTACCTGATGAGAATGAGAAATTAGTAATCGTTCTATTGAATTCTCAGGGCGGCTATGATGCTAGAGCGGTGGAGATGCTGTACAATTTCCCGGCAACAGAATCAAAGTACACCTTCTTCCTCAAGCTTACGGGGATCTTGGCCCCCGCCGGGAGAGACGCCAGATCCACGGCAAAGTCCGGGATAGACATGGTGCACATGTACTTTGCCAAGAATCGTCACGGAGCCTGATACAGCTCATCCACAGTCGCAGCCTATTCCAGGGTAATGCCCCGGATCTGCTTCAAGGCGTCAGGCTCCCCGTTTGTCATGACGCCAGAGTACGATAATAGCTGCGTATTGGGGTCGTAGCTGATCTTGTCTTGGACCTCCGCGGGAAAGACAGTATCTGGCGATGGAGGATCGATCAGCGGCGCCGAGAAGAAAGCAGTATTATTCAAGATGCCAACTGCCTGAGAGATAACGGTAGCGTCCCACCTCAGCAGGGCAAGCTTTTTCTTAGTGAGATCTCCGTTATTGTTGTCCACTGTCTCACTGTCAAAGGTATTCTCAACAGCAATCTTCCTCAATCCAGATCGGATATCATCAAGTATGGCCCCAAGGAAATCACCCGTCGGACTTGCACCGCTCTCCACGGTGAAGTCGTGACGCAACAGATAGTTCAGCTCGACCCATGAAAATCCAGACGCCAGTGCGGTTTGGACTCGTTCTACGAATAGGACAGTGTCTGTCGTGCCGCCAAAGGGATTCGAAGAGACAAGTCTGAGCAACGACAGGTAATCTCGAAACGCGACCTCTAGAGCCCGAGCCAGGGTGACATGTCGGAAGAGCTTGGACAAGTTGTCGAGCGACAAAACATCCCTAGTCAGAATATCTTGATCAGCCAGAAAGAGCCCTAAGTCAACTGGACTAATATTAAGAGCGGCAGTGACGGGAGAGACATGGTCTGAAAGCTTTCCAGTGAGGCCGGCAGGATTCTTTGTAAAGACTTCATCCGACTGCTTACTGATGGTCTGGTTGCGGAATATCCGCTCATACAAAGACTCCATCTGAGCATCTTCACTGTCTTCCTCATGGTCCTTGTACGCCGTTGTGCCGATGGGGACCCAAAAAGCCAACACATACTCGAGGGGGAGGTCGAGAGCGTTCATCAGACGTCGAATATGAGATACCTGCACGAGAAATCTGTCTATCGCTGCCGGATCGTTAGGGGACCCGATCGAATCAAACACTTTCCCGAGATCAAGGATACTCCAGCTTTCGAACTATCGCGCCAACCTGATGTGTTGGACAATTCTCTGAAGCTGCGCTCTGCCGACGCCAGTGATGGCTAATTTGCTCGGATGGCAGGTGTCTGCTGGCTGGCCTTTTCGAGGTTTGATCTCCACTCGAACTTCACCACCAAAGATTCTGCCAACACCAATGATATTTAATAACTGCTTGAAGGTGAGCCCAGATTGCTGAAGAAACACAACAACCCTCCCCGTTAGCACGGTGCTCCACCGTCCAGCCACGATGCGCTTGCTCTTATCAGCTGGATCGGGAATGCTGTTTTGAACACTCAAGATCTCTGCGGGAAACCCCCAAAGGTTCCAAGGACCTGGGGTGGCTGAGCCGTCTTGGCTGGTGATATCGCCCTTGACAAGGCTCGCTTCAAAGGCTGTCAGTCGCAGGAATTCATGCACAATGGCCGGGTCGGTCAGGGCTCCTCGGCGACTCTGCGACATTAACACTTCCATGAGCTCGTATCTACTTGCGACAACGTGCGCGGGATAAGTACGGACGGTTTCCGTCCACAAGTCAAAGGGTAGGGTCCAGGGATACACTTGGGTTCGAAGGACCGCGTAGGCTTCTGAGTTGATATATTGGGGATTGGCAGCCCGTTCCTTCGCCGTTCCCTTGATCCGCAGGCTTCTTGTAGCGACGTACGCCACAGAGCCTTCTAGGCGGATCGTGTAGGTAAAGGAAAGCTCGTCAATGGTCCACCACTGTTTGACTTTGATCACGGTCACCTCTGCGAAGGCGGAGAGTGGGGGATGAAACTTGTCCTGAAGACCATCAACGCTTCGCTCATCCAGCTTCTGGACAGCGCCACCAGGCAGATTGAACGGCACGAAAGTGACCGGAGGGCTAGCAGCGTTCTCCAGGGCCTCATTTGTAGGGTCAATATACGGCAACGGTGTGTTGGTGTTTTGACAAGTCAGCTCTATGTCACCAAGATCAGGTCGTCGTTCAAACAGCACGTCTTTTGCGCTCTTGTCCACTTGGGTGTGCGTGCCTGGGATAGTCTTTTTCTTGTATATTATGTCCTTGATGGCACCTGAGTTGTCCCGGATTATCCTGTCAATGAGCAGGCGCTGATTAAGAAAGTGCAGAATGTCAATAAAGTACGCTGCTGGGCCATCAGTGGATCGACACTCAACACAGGAGCACATGTCCATCGACCCAAACAACGTTGTCCAGTCAGGTACCCCAGTTTCCCTCCCTCCAAGCTGTCCCATGATAGCTCCCCAGTCAGGCCATTTGCCAATCGGAACAAGGCTTGCCGCGTTTCCAAAATCAGCCAGGATGTGGTAAGACATGGCGTGTGCCTAAGATGCCCTTTCGTAGACTCTGGCAGCCTCGCCAGCTCCTCCAATACTGGTTCCATACCTGGCGGTAAACGCCGCCAGACCCATATGAGCGATTTGCATGGAAGAACGGATGCCGCTGCTAACAAGCGTGCGCATCTGCGTGTACTGAGGCGCAGCACGGTAGACACGCTGCATGGTGGAAAGGTTGATCTTCAGTCTTTCTACATCTTTCACTCCGTCAAACACGGGTGAGTTCGAAGTCAAGGTAGTAGGAATCCGAGTGGTGGCAAAGGAGAAATCGGGATTGTTCGCGAAACAGGTGCTCAGGTCGCCCTTGCCAGGCAGTGGACCATGCACACTGTCATCATCCGCGTCTAACAGTCGGCTCGCGATGAACTGCGTGGGAAGAGTGTCCTCGATCAGCCTCGCCATCCCTTTGGCATAGTTTTTCGCTTTGTCAGCAGTATCGCCGGGGACGACATCTGGAGCACCTATCTCCGGCTTAGAGATCAGATCAACCCACTGACTCGTGCTCAACTTGGCCAGATCCTTGAGCGAGGCAATAGTGCCGGATTGTTGCTGAGCTTGGAATTCTTTGATCAGGGGAGTGTGGTCCAACGTAGCGGCACCCAGCTGAACGGCGAATTGCAAGGCAGGGACTTTTCCCTTGAAGGCTGAGTTGGCGTTAAGATTCGTCCAAAAGTCTTGAACGGGGCCGGTGTGCTTGGAGAGAGCATCCATAAATGCTTCAGGCTTATCTGTGGCTGTAGACAGCACAGCGCCTACCGGAGCAGGCCCCCTCGGGTTCTTCACGGTCGCCTGTATGCCCAAATCGTGGAGCTTCGTGGCGATATGCCGCACCTCGTCATCGGAAATCGGACTGATGATGTTGGCGGTGATGGCTGCCTGAAGAGCCTTTATTAATGCGTCCTCCATCTCGCTCAGCAATGCAGCGAGCTCCGTAGATACGCCCTCCCGGAATGTCTCAGCCCGCACCTTGACGCTATTCTGATGCGTATAGGCGGTAGCGAAAAAGCGTATTCGCAGCTCATCTTGGCCTGTCTCTCCAACGAGAAATGACAAGTCTTGGTGCTTGTCGTCTTCCACAATGTCTGCAGGAGACATTTTACCCAACAGCGGCAGAATATCCGCCTGGAGCAGCGCAAACTCGGAGGGTCCCACGACAGCATCACCACCGACGACAAGATCAATCGTGGCGACGGGATCAGCATTGAAGACAATCTTGGACGTTGTAATGGGCTTGTCTTTGCAGTCCGGGGACTGGTGTACGTAGGTTTTGAGATCCGCCGAGCCTTTTTCCTGGCGCGCAAATTGCTCGTGGGTGTAATAGATGATGTACTCGCCCGTCTTCGTTGTTCGGGAGACTCCCAGCTGCCCTTCGTTACGGATATCAACGTCAGTCGCCCGGGCGAAAACATCGCTCACCGGCTTGCCATCTACCTTCTGAATCTTTCCCTTGACGATGAGTTTCGGGGTATTTTTGTCAGGCGGCACATCGCCAGCGCAGCCAAACTTGGGCACCACCTAAGAC
>JABCJY010002242.1:0-13711 GCA_013184415.1 Fusarium concolor | reverse complement strand
ATTTCGCCACCAATTTCCTCGGGCCCTTCCTCTTCACGAGGATTGTCCTTCATCAATCACTTGCCAACAAGCGAAAGGCCCGCGTAGTCAATGTAACAAACGCTGGATTTGTGTTCACCCCAATCAGGTTCTCCGACCTTGATTTCAATGGTACGACTACCCTTCCAGAAAGCGAAGGAGTTCGGATGGATGTGGTTAAGACAATGGGCATGGCGGAAATCTTTCCAGCAAGGCCAGAAGAATATGTGCCACTTATTGCGTACGCGCATAGTGGGACTGCGATCATGCTCTTTACACAGGAGCTGGCACGCCGGTATGGCAACAATGGTGTGACCAGCGTGGCAGCAGCTCCTGGAGGTATGGCGAGACCAAGACCTCAATTTCTTTACTGTATACTAATTATCAGTAGTTGTTGAGACGCAGCTACAGCGGCACATGCCTGAAAACTTCCGTAATCCAAACATGTTCTACAAGACTCCAAGTCAAGGGGCCTCTTCTTTCTTAGTCGCTGCACTTGATCCCGAGATGGAAGGTCAGTTCTTCCATTTCTTCAACTGACAGAACTTACTGACACTGATGTTCTTCTAAACAGATCGTAATGGTTGCTTCATCGATGATTGTCAAGTGGTCATTGATATCGCGGGTCATGCATGTGATCCTTGCGCTGCGGCAAGACTTTGGCAAGTTGCTGAAGGCGTCATCGGGAGAGCCGGAATAAATCTGGAACTTTGAAAGACTCCAGTAAAGAAACGTTGCCACCTTAGGGTTTAGTTTTCACCGAAGCTGGCTGAGGGCTTCATGTATAGAGCAGGAAAAGGGTGGCACAATGGAGCGGATATTTGATAGCACGGCCTTATCAGTTTTATTCCAATTCAGATAAGAAGAATATAACGGTGATCTATCTAAGCTGGTACCATGGCTAGTGAAGTCCGAGCTATTAAAGTCCAAACTGCTGAATTCCGGCTACTGAATTCCGGCCGCTGGGTTCTAGTTGCTGAAGTCCGTGTGCTTACCTCCGTTCGCTGGAATCCCGGACTCTGAAATTATGGCTACTAGAACTCTCGCTGTCGGAACTCTGGTCGTTGAAGTCCTAACGGAGTGAGTTCTACCAACTTAGATTCTAGGCACTGAAATCCTGGCTATTGGACTTGGAGTATTAGGATCAGGGCAGCCGCATTTCCGACCACTGAGTTCCGGCTGATGATGTCAGTCTCCGGATTTCAGGAAGTTGAGCTTGAAACTGAAATCAGGAAGCTAAAAATCAGGAACTGAGATCTGACGAACTCGTCTCAGAATTCATAACTCAGACAGCGGAAGTCACGGATATATGCGACGGGTTACATAATATGAAGCTCAATAGAAAGTAGAGATATAACTCAAGAGTGTAACATGATAGGTTTAGATACCAGCACTAGAATGCGCTCGACTAAAGGTAAAAAGATTTAGCTTAGCTGCCTCTTCAATGTACCATCGGCTCGTTAAGCTACCGTTGTTCTCGCTGTACGCCAAAATTGCTTCAATGCTTGGACTTTTCTTTGTTGCATGCGCGGGTACAACCTTCTTTATCTGCAAACATGAAATTACGAACAATTGAGGAACTCACATACTGTTCGATCAAAGGCCTTTGTTGCTCACGAAAAACACGGCAAAGTAGTCAGACTGTAGTCACATTGTTCTTTGACCCCTGCAACTTTTAGTGAGACGCCCAATAGCCAGGTCATATAGAGATTAATTCAACCAACTTTGTCGGAAGTTGTCGCACACGACTTGTATTCTGATTGGCTATTTAAGTTGCCACAACTTACGTCCAGCAACTTGACTTGGCTGTGTCACCAAGGCATAAAAACCTAACAGTGTCGGTTTTTACTAGACGGCATAGTAGGAAAAAGTTGGGTAGTTTGCCATCGCCCACTTTTAACTCTCCTCTGTCTCTCCCGCTTCATCAATGCCGTCTTTGTGAATAATTTCCAGAAAGCTGGCTCATGACACTTACTTTAATTCTCCACGACTTAGGTTAGTCTTATTAGCTTACTGCCTTTGGGTTGTGTTAGTGCCAGACACATTCGACCCTATATTGCGTGACCTCATGCAAACACGAGCCCCACCAATATGTTCCGGTCGGTACCAACGTTGTACTTCACGACCTTGCTGTAAGAGTGTTTTTTAGTCCTATCACAGGCAAGAGATACCCGCACGGCGGTAAATCTCAAATCCTGGGTATTTGAACTTCAGCCATCCTTGTAGCTCGCTGAAGCACATATATTCAACCAACCCTCATCATAACCATCCCTGAATATGTGAATCTTGAAGGAAGAAAAATGGAAGACTACAGATCATAGCAAATAAAAAAAAAACACGCTTTGGAGCGGTTATTAATGCGTAATCAGGGAATCGAACCCTGGGCTCCCCGACGTTACTCGAATGGCAACGGAGAATTTTACCACTAAACCAATTACGCTTAAGTGATATTTAGCGACACTATTTAGTCTTGCAAAAGCTGTATCCCAGTCATGACCAGAATGGCAGAGATAGCCCCTATTGAAACACAGTCTTGATTAGTACTACCTTGATATTTCCTGTAATGACGGTAATTTGACACTATGAAATTCACGAAATGCTCCGGTAAGATGCGGAATCAACGTCACTACTATTATATAAGGGCAGGAGTGAGTGTAATTTCGGGGATTGCCAAGTCTGTCTTGCTGCGTAATGTCGCGCGAGTAGTAGTCCCGGTCTCAGCGGATCCATCCAGCACCTAAGGACGGTCCGAATGGCTTTCCAAAAGCAAACAAATAGGAAATATGCCAGCCACAAAGTGTCATGAAGCAATTCTGCAACGAAGTTATGTCCGGACTCTAGTACCCGCAGCAGCGTGTCTTCCATCAGGCTAACGGGAGCTTGACTGTATAGACTAGTGATATATTGTTGTTTGCACCAACACCTCAGCAGAGTACGCAAGAGCATCCGACAGGTACGAAGTGTCCGTGGCACGAGCTATTTTGGCTGTTGTACACGGCCCACTTTGGCTTGACCACTGTCCAAGCAATTCTCAGGAAAATATATTAACAATGGCCACGCAGCAAGGAAGACAGCCAACATATGGACAGTGAAATCAAATAACTCGAAATTCGTTTAGAGAATCGGTGGTTGCTCACAAAATTCTCTGTCACTGCCTCGCTTTCTTGCCCCCGGACACCGTTCAGGCACATCTAACACCACCATGCAATGCCACCCAGCAACCTTGAACCTCTTACTAAGTCCTTTTTGTTTTTGCCCTTGTCTGAGTCGGATAAGTAACCTGCCTGCAGTCGCAATCACCGCATTTGAGCTGGCAACTTGGCTCATCGGAGCAAAGATGGTCTATAAACCAATTCCAGAGATCATGCTGCCTCCATCAGAGCTGAAGTAGCACATCCGCCTGGGTGAAGCGGAAAGTCGCGAGGTCAAAATCGCATACGTCGACGCCCGGATCCGCAAGGTTGAGGTTGTCAGAGCCCTGAAGAGACTTGAGGCATTGTATTACGTGCACTGTATCAACCAACAGTGTATGCAGCCTGAGAAGCCTGTGTTCCTGCTCAATACGGCCTTATATAGTGCTGGTAGAAACAGATAATATAGACATTTATTGATAATGCTTTGAAAGAGATGCGGGAGTAGATGCTTACTGATCCCCAGAACCAAGTGGGCGATCAGCTGGTGCGTGAGAAGGAGGCCCGCAACAAGGTCCAGAAGCTTCATGATACTGACATTTATTACGCCACTATAGATGATAAGCTTGAGATTAGGAAGGACAATTAAATATGCTGTATCTGATCCTGCCCTGTAGTGTCAAGTTTCAAGGCTACGGACTTTATACTAAATCAGAGAAATATGCGTGAAGCTGTCGTGAGCTAATGTATCAGTAAACTCTTGCAGCTCAGTCTAGGCGTATCAGACTCGATCCAGTTGTGAAAATTCAACCAAATTCCGGTATGGTGTAGTGGCTAACATTTCGCGCTCTCATAACTTGAGAGATCTGTTCCGCGGAGCCCAGGGTTCGATTCCCTGTACCGGAGGGTAATCCATTTCCTTTTTGCTGCAACACCAGTATGTATTTTTTTATCATTGTGCAGGGCTCGAAGTCTATTCCGCCCACCAAAGTAAAACAAGAAGATAAGATATCCTTACGGGTAAGAAACTCAGTGGTAAGAAGCTCCTAAAGAAAAGGCTGAAGCTTTTGGGCTTTTCCGGCTATTGATTAAGCCCGCCAATGTGATGGGACCTAGTCTTGCAGGTTATAGGACCAGAGGGGTTACTTACTGAAGAGTCTAATAGAGTCGGCGCGCCTTCAAAGTCGGATCTACTACTGGACCGAGCACTGGAAAGTTCTGGAGTGTGAAGGACACTGTAACTTTGGAAGAGGACCACTATCTCGGTGAGGAGCCTTCAAAAACTAAAGAGCTTATCCTTGGAGGCAAGGGATTTCTTATCAATGGTCAAAGAGGTACGTTTTGCGCCAAGGGTGACTCTGGTTCTGTTGTGTTTGACGAACTTGGTGGAGTTATTGGGGTTGTGTTTAGGGGGCATGAACATAGCTAATCCTATAATGATAGATATGGGTATTTAACACCCATTAAATATGTCTTTGAACATATTGTAGATTTCTTGAAACGTAACCTCGCGCGATAGCAAGTGGCCTAAAACTACCGCACCATACAGGTTATGGAATTTACGAGGACCTGACCGTTTTCACCCTTTCCGAGTCGATGAAGATGCCTTGGAAGCGGTCTAGGCAGCATATCTTCAGTACTTAAACGCCGACTTTGTTGATAATCAGTGTTATGTGGAAATTATGCCGAAATCAATTCAAGATATTGTCTCAAAGCATCACGTTGGTAGGCTTATCGACGGAGCTTTCTTCAATGTCGACGCCCTGACTGGACTCAATGTCTTAACGCCGATGCCTTTGGTTGAGTTGGCGCTCGGAATCAAGAACACCGACCTTTGCCGACCTCAGCTTGCGAACAAAGGAAGTTGAAACAATCTCGTTTACTCATTTGTATTGGATCTCTTCATCAACAGTATGAAGAATTGAGAAGGTCAGGATATTTTGGACTACATAGCAGGATTAGTTTATTCTTGGTTGAAAAGCCACTGTGCTGAAACTCTATTCCTTAGCACTACGGTACACATGAATAACTCGTATTATTACTTCAGCTATTCACCCAGCCATGTCAATTATACGGCTGTGCCGCCTTCCAAGGCATAAATTATGATGCCCTGTTTTGCAGACTGTACGTTGACGAAAGCCTCTTAAGAAGATTACCAACAATTGGAGTATAAGGTCAATCTTCTCCGTAACAACAAGACTTAGATTGACAAGGGAACAAACTCGATCACTATGGATTTCCTATCCGGCCGAATATTCAATACAGATACGCGGATCAGGCGGCTTTAGCAATATCGAAAACGTGGTATTACTAAAAAGAGATTCTTTGCATATCGAAAAGTTGGTAGTTATCTATGTCTTTCTCGGTTCATATTGTGAACTCTTTCACGCCCGAAACTAAATAAACAGCCAAGTAACCGGCTGAAGTCTTTCGCCACAACGCCACCATCCGCTTGACGGAAGGGTATTTATTAATCCGAGTACATTCTCCCTGACCCCTCTTTTGGCAGTTCAATCCAATTAAAAACATCCCCTAAATGTCGTGACGCGTTATGAGCCAGCGCCTGTAAATACAACTTTCATAACCATGGAGTCACAAGAGATTAATTCCAAATGGTACATGCGGTATACGACTCTTTTACTCTACTGGCTTAACAGAATACCGTGTTTACGTCGTCTACGGAAGCATCCGGAGCGTATTGTCCTGGTATCATCTAAGCTCTGCATCAAGGCAACAGCCTTCACAACTCTAGCAGAAGCAAACACTATGCAGTTCGTGGCGCGAAATACATCTATACCTGTCCCAAAGGTGTACTGCAGCTTCAAGCATAGGGGCCGTGTATTTATCCTTATGGAGAGAATAGCAGGCCAAGATCTATCGCAAGGCTGGCAGCAACGAACACAAGAGTCCAAGGTGCGGATTCTTGCACAACTGAAGGTTATGACGGCAGAACTACGCAACATCACTCCCCCAGATGGTATTGGCGTTGCCAACATAGACGGTGGCCCTATCTTTGATCAACGACTTCCTGACAAATCCTTCTGGGGCCCCTTTGCAACAATTCAGGACTTCCATCGAGAACTACGCCGTGGACTTGAGCTCAGAGACGATGAAGAACCCTTTGTAGGTCTACGACAACTCATCAATTATCACAATGGGCCATGGCCGAGACCAGTCTTCACACACGGCGACCTTAGTAGTCTCAATATCATGGCGGTCGACGATGTTGTTACTGGCATTGTGGACTGGGAGTCGGCTGGGTGGTTGCCGCCATATTGGGAGTACACGTCAGCGTGGCACGTCAATCCACGTAATGCTTTCTGGCGCGAAGCCGTTGATGGATTCCTCACGCCTTTACCGCACGACCTGGAGATGGAAAAAATACGTCGGCAATACTTTGGCGGGTCTTAGCTCGAAATTCTATCAAACACTCCGCCAACCTCATCTAACAAGGGAGCCTACTCTTTCAAGCGAAGCTCATGGTATCAATTCCCATCCTGCAGTTAAATCATACATCGACGCTTTGGTGGTATCGAATTGTCCCGGTGCAGTCTATCCATCAAATCGATATTTGGCAGCGCTACAACTGACAGCAAAGATAATGAAAATCGGCAAATACTGTAGATCGGAAGGCTAAAAAATTAAATTGCATGAGAAAGGTGCTTGTATTTCTAAGTTAAAAGATAAAAAAACCCTAAGATGTTAGCTTCCTAGCTTTATCTAACTGTATAGGGTAGCTTTATTTATTGTCAGCTCTATTGTCCGTAATACCACGGAACGACCTTCCCCTTTTCAGCTAGTCTCATTACACGAGGCACCCAGCGCTCAGCCTATCTTATTATTGCCAACACCTCCGATCTCTTCCTCTTTCAATCCAGGGCAAGTAATAATCTTCCCTTCTTCAGCACAACCCTATTGTCATACAGTTCAACTAGTTGTAAAATCCTTCGTCTTTCAGAATTTCCGCGTATCAGAAGGAAAAGCAGGGTAGCTATTAGCTTTGGGTTTTTTTGCCGCTGGCTGCTTGGTGGCGCAATCGGGCTGCTATGCATCCATTATTTCAGGCATCAATAGACAAGAAACGCCACGTCTGACCGACTGTCTAAATACTTGTCGCTGTCATGCAACTTAAACAAAGAAATCGACTCTTCTTACTTTTGCCTTTCGAACAAGAGATATAGCTTTCAGAAATGGCAGGCAATCAAGCTCTTTTTGTATGTTTATCGGGAAGTTTATGATTATCTTCTAATTGTTTTTAGGGCATGAGGCGTTCTACAACCGGGCACTTTAGAGCCCAGGATAAGAGAAATATTCACGAATACCCAGCGGACAATACCAATTGGAGGTTGCTCGACTGCAGTGCGGACTGTGAGGAGATATTTTTAACAGATGCAGAAACTCTTGAAGTCGTTCACCAGGGTCCAGGGCCATTACTCGTGAAAATCAAGCCTGGCATACACGTGACAGCCAAAGGTGGATCAACAACTTGCGTTCTAACAAACTCTGTTTCTCCCGCGATGGGGTAGAGAAGCGACAATTGCTACTTTGGTAGGCATCTCGTGGCCCTTTTGCTTTGTTGCCCATGCTGATTCCTCCCCTTCATCTTACCAGAAAAGCAGGAAAAGAGATCTTGAGCTCAACACAGATGCCTTCAAAGATAGTATGAAGCTCGTTCTTAATTTTGTTGTCTTTAAAGGATATGAGAGAACTTTTCACTTGCTTGACTGTGAGCAGGTGGCATTTTCCGACAACTCTGGCTTATTATGGGAAATAGACAATGTTACAGCAACTATTGATCTTCCAGCGGAGGTTAGCATGGAGATCCTTAGGGGAAAGTGCCGAAGCTCATAGCTTTATCCCAGGAACAGAGATGAAAATCCGTGCAATAAAGGCATTAGTGACAATCACAAAAGCAGCTGTCCCAGCTCACGATCGACAATATTTGTTTCCAAAATCACGCACCCTGTCTTGACTGTGCTGCCCATGTCCTTCTTCCAGTTGCCAAGTTTACTTCAAACATGTAGACTCAAACCAGGACAGAGCGCTTGGAACTTTCAAAGCAAATTCCGGGCTTACTTCACCCTCGCACATCTCATCGTTGACCACTGGGTACGCCTCTCTTTGGGATCGGATAAACTCTACGGCATGAGGTAACAGATAGCCAAGGGCTTCATCCGCACGAGCAATCAAAGTCCATATGAAGGTGTCTAAATAATGGATGTATAGAACATGCACCTTTAACCAGCGAAGTGTGTTTTATTAGTGTTGTCTTGAGAGGCCATCGCGAGATCGCTCAGTTAGCCTCCAACAAACGCACGAAAAACCTCAACTGGCTGTCAAGCAGAGTTACACAAGTTGGAATGGCTTAAAGATGGAGAGTCCTGCTTGCTCTATGGCTGTCCGTCTGTATTGTTCATTGTCCCCGCTTCTCCAGATCCACCTAAGAATCGGTTCGGGCCGTTGCTGAAGTGGAGCGATCATATTTAACCGGTAAGCCGGATATATTCTCTACAAGTAGGCAACGGTTTAACCAGAAGCGGCCGTCCCTCAAAAGGCCATTGGCGGATACTATTATCGCAAAGCTGTATTCCCAGCTGCACCGCCGCTCTCGTCTCCACCAAGAGTCCACTCATTGCGAATGGGATCATAACGAGGCCCAGGAAGGACATATGGTACAGCTTTCCCGCTTTCCAAAACAGAGACAAATTTGACATACTCGTCTCTACCTAGAACACTTGGTCCGAGTGATTTGCAAATGTCATTGTAGCTAACAAGATATTAGACATGCGATTCCCGGCGGAGGAAGGGGCTAACGTACTTATATTCCGGGCAGCGGTATGCAATAATGAAAGGGAAGTACAAGGGTAAAGAAGCATGTACTTCGGGGTAGATCTCCCAGGAAGGAAAGCAAGCATTGAAATCCTCTGGCGCCTGCTTATAATAGCTCAAGGCAGCTAGATTCAATGGGACTTTACTATTAGTATGCGGTTGGTCCCTAACCTAAATCTACTTACTGTGCATTAACATGGCTTCAAAGGCCCGATGTCGCAACTTAGGATACAGCCCGTGCACCATTTTCAACAGACTTCTCACGAATACTGCATAATTGTCAATAGTGAGCTCTCCCATTTCTCTGTTATTGACTCGTATTCGGTAATCGCGGTATGCTTTCGCTTTGTTTCCACAGTAGCGCTCTACGCAGAACATCGCAATGAAAATAAGACGCCGCATGTCGGGTTGTAACACAAAATCGTGCCCATGGACTATTGCTGACACCTTTTCATACACATCCTTGGGTGTTTCAAAGCCCTGAAACAGTCTCGCTTCGCGCCAGTCCTCTTCAGTTTTAGGGACAGAGTTGTTAAGTTTGGTGAATGCCTCTTGCCGTAGGTTTCGAGGAGGCGGTTTCATGTCCCGGTCTGAAGGGGTGGTCTCAAGATGGAATCGGCCATATGACCCTTGGCTTGGGTCGGGTGATGGCAATTTCAAGCTCATGGTAAAACCTGCTGAAAGATTGCAGAACTGGCGGTGTCATGTTGTATGTTGGTTGGAAATAAGGCTTTGAATGCGGGGGAAAGGAGCGTCAGGTACGTACAGTCTCGAACCAGTAGTAATGCATTTAAGATTTAGGAAGGGTAAGGCTTGATTGGATAAATATTCGTGGCGCCTAGGTATCGGGCCATTGTTCTTCCTAACAGGACTGCTGCCCAAATCTTACAATGTGCCAATTTACCAACTCCATTGCAGCCTTACATTGTTTCTTGATATTAAAACATTCAATCTGTAATCGACCCTCTCCCATCGCACACATGGGGACGCTTACCCAGCATGAAATCTCAACCCGCGCCCAGAATCTTGTGTCAGCGATCGGGCGCCAGTCACTCGAACCCCCCAGCCAGGTTTTGGATGGACTGGAGTACAGTCGATTTGCCACGTGCGAGGAGC
Source organism: Fusarium concolor (assembly GCA_013184415.1). Taxonomy (NCBI): domain Eukaryota; kingdom Fungi; phylum Ascomycota; class Sordariomycetes; order Hypocreales; family Nectriaceae; genus Fusarium; species Fusarium concolor. The sequence goes on along the minus strand of JABCJY010002242.1, from coordinate 3,617 downwards.
TGGATGCTCTCAAAGAAGAAACAAAACTCTCGGAGGTGAATGATATCTCCTCACTTATTTCTAGTCTGCTAACCAATAAGAATGACCATCTGAAGACATTTTTTGGGACGCCGGTCAACTTAATCATCGACCTGTACACATTTCGACACAAGGCTGGTTATATTGAAGTGGATGAAGGCCAGGTGGCATGTTTGTATCCTATCCACCCAAGTAATGTTCATATTCGCTTGGGACGCGGCGATGATGGCCAATCAGCGCAGCAGTGGAAAGAAGGTTTCCGTTACTGCATTACAGGTAGCGCTGTCTTTAAACCAGCAGATGACCCAATCGACTACGTGTTGTTTACATTCAGAAAGAAAGAACAGGCTTGTATATAGTACGAAGCTACTCTAACGCATTTGGACCAATACTTCCTACCGACGTTATAGAAAGCCCAGGCTTAAATTCTCTAGATCGTGGATCATATTTCTCCTCAGCATCTCCGCAGGGTATTTTCTCAACGCTGACATTTCATGGTTCGGTTGGATTGTGCAGAGGTATTATGCTCCATTATCAGAATGGCGGCTGTCGGAATGTTGGACAGATTAAATCGATTCCGACACACTGGAGTCGGCAACGTTTTAGCGTTAAAGTAAATTCCCGACGTCATTTGGAACAGCAAGTAAAGGAAGCTTGGGAGTGTAAGCCATTCAGTGGTTTTGTACAGTTCTGGCTTACCTCTGAGCCCTGGTATCCAGATATAGGAAGCTAATCGGACCGAATGAAATTATATTCAATCTCACAGTTGCTCTCCCATAAAGACCATCCATTTACAAACATTCTACGAGGAACATTTCGTGCCTCCTATGTAGCCGTCCATATATCTCAACAAATTTCGGTTCATTTTCCGATCTTAGAATACCATGCCGGATAAAGTATGCCAGCCATACCTAGCACGATTAGGCGCAAAGCCCCCCCCTCATCAATGGTGTCATAACCTCCTCTAGCGTCATAAGCGTGGATGCGTCTACCTCGTCACTCCCCGGTTGAGGCACTACCCCATCCTTGAATTCCATCTCATAAAGATATGATGTGATGAGTTGACAGCCAGGGTTACCGGTACTGGTGATAGACATCGGATATGAGATAGTCCCGCATGAAAAAATGTTTACCTTAGTGTAGCCTACAGCGATAGAGTTATACATCTCACCGTCACATCAACAGACATCACTATAGCACCCATACCCCAACATCTCCCAAAATCTAGTCTCGACCCTTCCATCGCTTTATTGCGACCTCTCCCAACCTAACAGAGAACCACTCAATCCGGAACTCTCTAATTCCGTCACAATGCCCCCAAAACCTCAGGCACTACGCGTGGTAGTTTTGGGCGGACTCATCGGGGACGCTCTATACATGACCCTCGCGATGGGTGTAGCAACTCTATTATCTAAAGCAGAACTAAAAGTGATTCGATAAAAGAAAAACCCCGCTCCGCCAGCTCCGTAACTGTCTTTATACATATTCAATTTTGATAAAGACAACCCCAAGCTCCCAGATACGTTAAACGTGACAGCAAGGGCATTTATGTCATCTTAGGAAGGCCGCTTTCAAGGCAAGGCGAAAGATTATTCAAGGGGAATTGGAGTCTCCGTTTCGATGTTCTACTCGGACAAGAACGACTTGTGGGAGATATCGAGTAAGGTTTCTTCAATCAATCAATGGGTATGCGGCTATACCAACACATTCAACGTCCGTCCTCTCAGCACAGTCTTTGAGAATGTCTGATACAAGATATGGTGTTGATGTGTATTATAATATCTAAGCATAAAAACTAATGCGTTTTAATAGCAGCTGTCGCCACCGCCTCAACCGTGCCCCAAAGTTCAACAACCCTCGGATCCCCAAGTGGTAAGATCTGCGTCGCCACGATGCCTGCAACGCCCGTCTCTGGATCGCACCACCACCATACATTCGGTAGACCTGACCAGTGACCAGTCTTAGTCGATCTGCCTGTCGCACCGCCGTTGCTCATCATGAAGGTGAGACCCCAGCCCTGAGGCGGATCACCCATGACGGGATAGAATTCAGGTGTGTCATGGGCCAGATCTTGACTGGCACTTTCTAGGCCTTTGCGTGAGAAATTGGGAAACTGGGGTATTTGGTTTGTGAACATAGTTTCGACTGTTGTCTTGCTCAGGACTTGTTTTCTTGTGCGTGGGTCTGTGCCATTATTAAGCAACATCGCTAGGATTTCTGTCATTAGGATTGCAGTGTAAGCAGTCTTTCCTTGTTTATGCTTCTAAGGCGATTATAATGGAATCAAGATGAAAGAGAAGGATACATACTTGCATATTCCTCCGGTGCAGCAAATAAGCCACTACCACCATTGTGCTCAATTGCAGCCACTGCTTCTGCCGAGTTGAGATCAATTTCAACATTTGCCTTGAAAGGGCTGTCTCGGATAGAAAGGTTTCCATCCTCGTCTCTGTGATGCATCGAGGCGAGACGATCGCCCATTGACTGATTTGGAACGAAAGAGATATCTTTTATGCCCAGTGGCGCGAATACGTGCCTGTCCAAGTATGCACCAAGAGTCAATCCAGTCACCCGCTCGAGTGCGATGCCAGCCACATCAATCCCAGTCTAGTAAAATGTCAGAGTTAGTCTACAACTGCAGAAGGAAGTGAGGGAAGTCTTACACCGTAGGCAAAGTCTTCACATGGGTTAAAAGCAAGCGGCATCTTGAGGAATGGGAATTGAGGGGATGCCTCGTCACTCCCAATCTCTTTAGCGAAAGGATGAAGAACTTTGTTAAACATACTGTATGCGAAACCCGAAGTATGCGTCAGAAGCATCCGTAGTGTAATTCTGCTTGTCTTAGGAGCAAGCGTGCCATCGCGTTGTGCAACCTTGATATCCTTAAGCTCTGGAATTATGCTCTCGAGCTGATCGGCATCGTCAAGGCCCAGACCTCCCTGCTCAACGAGATGCATGATTGCAACTCCAGCGACCATCTTAGTAGCAGATGCAAGCCAGAAGATATCGTTAACAGTCATCGGCTCCGACGAGTCGAGACCTCGCTTTCCTGCGGCATGAGAGAAGAGCTGGCCATTCCGCCCAACAACGACAACAGCGACACCAGGAATCCCTTTAGGGTCGATGACCGAGTTCTCCACAATGGACTTGAGTTGAGAAACAGTTTCCGCCGTGAAAGCCATGTTGTAAATCGAGTGTCTTAAGTTAGGTATTGTTATTAACAGAAGGGGTAATAAAGTGAGGCCGACCAGTACTTACGGTGCTCTTATAAGGGAAATTCTTATGCGTGAAACGGCATTAGTACCGGTAGTTAGTACTTCATACTCGATCTTTATTCGTACACTGACCGAGGAATTCTTACCTAGTAGTAGCAATACAACTGTACCCCGCCTTCCTACCCCGAGCTAGCCAATGGCAGAAAGGTCAGAGCGAATAACCAGGACCGAAATACAGTTCCATTATTGCCAAACTTGAAACAATAGAAAGATGGGGAAGTGCGGAATAGTCTTGTTTCTGCGTCGAGAGTCGGGGTATTACTATCTTGTGTACTACATAAAGCTGAGGGCCAATCTATGTAATTGCAGAATATTATACATTAT
>JABCJY010002229.1:0-10359 GCA_013184415.1 Fusarium concolor | reverse complement strand
GATAGATTACTGGAACCAATGGTGTGGTACCACATGAGACAAGGGTCCTCAGTATCATGATGATGAAGACACAAGACGGCCATGCATGGAAACACAGTTTGGCTTATCGAATAGGCATTCATTAATGGAAGCGGTGTGATTCGGAAGCCTGTGTTGCCTGAGATTTATTGCGCTTTGTGAGCTGATGTTTCGAAAGGCTCCTTCTTTTAGGTCGAGCGATGGACTGTGCTTGATTACCTGGGGTCAAAGGAGGCCGCAAATGGAGACATGTCAGGCAAGTTTTAAAAGTTAGGAACCATGATAATCTCAAATGATTGGTTCCCGGCACTCGATGCTCGGTCTCTCACGCTGGAACACGTCGACATGATGAACTTGCCCCCCCTGACTGACGTGTTGAAAAGAAACAATCGTCTTGCTTGGGAATGTTTGTTGGGATGGTAAGATGCGTCTCTCGTGTAAGCGAAGTTTGTCCATATCGATGGTAACATTGTAGGTGACTCATTAAGAACAGACCCGAGTGACAAGGGCACGCACCTCCCCAATGACACGTAAGATTCAATTTCAATCTCAGAACCGTAAATCTAAGCAAAAGCAAAGGTTATGGAGATGCGAGACTTTTTCTAGATGCAACGCACGTGCGAACGTCCCACGCCGGCGGGACGGGATAGGCAGCGGATGCTGGAACCCACAGCCTCATATTCTATGCAGCTCCCTCTTGCATATACACTCAATTTCAGCTTACATACATGCGTGACGAGTTCGTAAACTCAGGGGTATGCCGAAATACCTTAATCGTATTTATCCCCGTAATCATTGATATATTATCGGGGACAGGATTTTCAGGAGAGAGGAGGAAGAGGAGTAACTGCTAACGGATATGCACCATGAACGGAGATACGTTGCGCTTTGACGCTACTAGCCTAGGTATTTGCTTTTGACAAGACTTTGGGGCTACCGTAGCCTTGTCGAGAACTGTTGGTCACAAGAGGAGAGGGCTATGTGGGCGACGCAGGCCTCAAATCTTAGCTTCTCACGATAATGTCAGGAACAAGAGTATGCATCTTCTTATTGGAGTATATGCCCTGGGTTGGCTGAGGCCTTTGTCAGCTTGATCTTGCTTTTTGGCTGTCGTTCCCCGGTATGCTTTGATTGCCGATCTCGTTCTTGGAACCACTCACAGCAGGTCTTTCGGGTAGACGTGATGAACTCTGATGCTAGGGCCTAGTTCCCCGGTGTCCTTTTGAAGCTCTGCAGCTCAAAGTTGAGCGCCGCTAGTCTGAGAATGCTAAATATCAGCCCGTCGTTGCGGGCGGAGGCTGATACTTGCCGGGTAACATTCTGACTATTCCCATGTTATGGCCGTCTTACGGCTGGCGCTTTTTGATGCTAGGAACTCAGATCCCCGTCCCGCGAGTCTCTGAGCACTTACAATCTGTGTCCCGACACCAAACATTGAACTCCAACTCGAGTCATTCACTCTTGCATTCATTGCCATTGTCCACGAACCTAACGAACGTTGAGATTGGATCGATTGCTCGTCCGAAGCCCTGTTCCCAGCTAGCGGGGATCTCCACTCCTAGGGTATGGTTACTTGCAGTCGCAAGATGAACCTTGAATGGAAAAGCTCAACCGAGAGATGTCGTTTTTGGGAGGAAAACACCCGAAGACGCATACATGCTTGGCGAGCAAGCATTATCTGGAAACGCTGGACGACTTGGGATGAAACTTGAGAGCAGGGAATTGAATTTGATGTGACGCTGTGTGATGATTGGAATATGTATCATATCAGATGGACAACGAGCAACCACTCTGACGGGTCGGATGGTTCCATTTGATGTTAGACAGAGTCTCAGTGCATTACACACGCTAAACTAGGTAGTCAACAGCAAGGTTTTCTTGGTTCTGAGGCAGGAGATGAAAACTGGATTACTCAGACGATATTGGGCGGCCTCAACTAGTAATATCACAGTTGACTATTACTTTGTAGCCATAGGTAGGCACATACATCAAATCATACAATAACGATAATGAAAATTAGACCACTCCTAATTTAGCAGTGCAACTTGAGTATTCTCTCAACTCCACACTTCCTCCACTGTTGCGTAGGTTAGGTTGCGTGCTGTGTTGCGTGCCCGCCCAGAGCCAGGCTCTAGGACCCAGTGTTCCATGTAGCCTACAGGGCTTCTCTGCCAGGACAGGGAGGCCCCGCTGCAAGTGGACGTCCCCCACTGCTTCGGAATGAGTTTCTGGAAAAATAGACGGGAATGAAAGGAGCTGCAAAAGGTTCGTGCTCTTCTGCAGCCTACCTAGGTAGGATGCATTGTGCAGATAGTTGAGACAAGTCACAGATATGTTTTTAATTAACTACCCTACCTTTCTAACCTAAGATACCATCAGTCTCCCTTTTTCTCGCCACGGGCCGTCTGTCTCGGCATCTTCCTTCATGTGGCTACACGCTAAACGATTGGCTATCGATGCTCCCCCGACTACTAAAGCCGAAAAGGCTGCATGGCGTTCCATTCTGCGCTGTGATCGGCAGCAAAAACCGTCCCTAGTTATCCATCCCCCGCTTCTCGAAGCCTGGCCAAGACAGAAGAAGCAAGTCCATGATTTAATTACAAAATGAATACTCGCCTGGGTGAGCCGGTGTACGGAGCATTTTCAACAGACAGGAACAAAACCCTGGTGATAACTCACGAGACTATTGTTTAAACTTCCGGCAGTTGCTCCCATATGGAAATAACTACTCTGTTTGTTCTAATAAGAGTCAAGCAAGGCAGACCTGGCCTTTCATCCTCAAGACCCCTACCAGTTCGAGTCTGGGACTGCGTCAAGGGTGGTTGGAGAAACAAGGGCTTGACGGGGTTGCGCTTAAGCCTGGGCTTATGGACAGGCAGGGCAGGCAAAACTATTGGCTCTAGAGCCGGGATTGTACTTGATTTACAGAGACAGAGGCGTTCGTTACTTAAAAGTGAGTGTGTGTCGCTGCTCGCTCGGCGTGTCAAGCGTGTGCATGCATGAGTGAGTGCGTCTGTGGCGACGTTTAACTTGACTTGACTTGACTTGACTCTAGCCTTGCTTGTTAATTTCTCTCCATCCGTTGCAATCAATTCATTCCCACCTTGTCCTGAACCTGGACAGACAATTAGATCTCGTCCAATCTCAACTCACCGCAATTCGATTCTTGTCTAAAACAGCTGACGAGAGCCCATTGTCTGAGCGCACAAACGCTTATCGTCATCTATTTCTATTTTATATCAACTTATTCCTCTATTGGGAATTCTTTTTCTTGGCTTTATCACTTGCTTTTTTGCTGGCTCATTTAGTGCATACGGTCACTTTTAAATATAGTACCTACTGCACAACAGTTGCTGGTACGTTCCCCTCCCAGCCTGCTTCTCTGCCCGGGCATACCAAGCCCGAGACTAACACTAACAAGCCCTCTCCCCGCAACCAGTGACTGATCTGCGAGAGATCCCTCAACATTCAGATCCAACAACCGACGACAACAAAGATAGTTGCACTATCTCACCGCACTCAACGGCGATAATCAAGCGTCGACAGTCGACATCCACCTCATCGAAACCGTTACATCGATTAATCGCCTCCCTCGTCTCCAACAAAGAAAACCCTTTAGGCCTCCACTCCATCGTTCAACTCCCGATAAATTCGCAAAAACAACTGCTATTGCTATCTCTCCTCAATGCGGAACGGGCGCGTGTATGTGGACGTGGACACACAATGGCCTAGGCTTGCGATCGCCAAACATGGACGAACAAGACCACTCACGATCTGGCACCTCGAGTGATGCCACATCCTGGAACCAGGCCTCCACCTCCGACCTCAACCTACCCCGGGACCCAAAGATGGAGCGCTCCAGTGCATCCAACCTGCGGTCAGCCTTTCGACATACACTTACAAATGCCTCGGCTACCGTCCGCGCTGTCACCCCCGATCCCATCGAGCCTCCAACTCTCAGTGTCACTACTGAGTCTCATCAATCCCAACGAGGTGCTTCTCCGCAGCAGAGTTCGCCCAGGTCTATACCGCCTGGGCCTACCCGCAGACAAGGCATGGTTTTCACCGAAGTTTTCAGCGAGTCGTATGAGAGTAGCGAATCCAGCCCTCCGAAACAACATTTACGGCATACAAGCGGGAGCCTCCGGCCTAGGACGCGCACTATGGATACGTCCATGCTAGCACAGAGAAGCGTGCCGCCAACATCAGAACGGCACCGAGTTGGTAGTGTGAGCTCGTCAGGGTCATTACATCCTTCAGATGAGCTAAGACCCCAGCTCAGCTCGTTGGACTCGCTATCACATTCTATAATATCGGGGCGAGATTCATTAGTAGGATCGAAAGACAAGAAGGCGAGAAGACTAATGAAGCGGCAATCGTCCCGACCTACCTCACCCCTCATTTCTCCACCGCCTACTGTCGACTCCTTACCTTTACCGATAGCTACCGATGACGCAAACAAGGTCCTGCTTCTTATGAGAACTCTATGCGGTCGAATGCGCGGCGAGATCGAATATCAGGGCGAAACGGGCGGCCCATGGCATAGCGGCGTAGCTTATATCGAAGAGGAGAAAGGCTGCCTCATGTTTGATTCGGGGCAAAATGGACCCTTTCACATCCCTCTTGTTTCCGATCTGCGTGGCTGCAGGGTTCTCCCTGTCGACTATCCCGAACTAACCAAGGAATGTTTAGAGTTGGTCTGCCTATCACCTCCCGTGGAAATTTTAATATGTCCCTTGGTAACGGAAGAGTTCGACTTGTGGCTGGCAGCGTTACTATGCTGGCAACAATTACGTCCAACAGGCATCAAGCTCGCCAATGGTAAGCCAGCCAACCAGGTGACGCCGATGAGACCGGAACTCAAGAGACACGGTTGGTCACAGGAGAAGAACAAACCCACAAACATTATCAAAGTTGGAAAGGTGATGCTTTGGGACAAGGGTCTGGCTGTTTCACCAAGGGCGATTGTCAAGCGTCCATCAACGAGAGATCTTCGCTCACCTACGACATCATGGAGGAGAGTTTCTTGCATTCTCCAAGATAGCGGAGAATTTAAACTCATGACGGAGAACGACGTTACGGTTTTGTCCATCATCGACCTCTCACAACTATCACGCTGTGCCGTCCAACAGCTGGACCGCACAGTACTCGACGAGGAATACTGCATTGCCATATTCCCAATCTACTCTTCGACATCTACTCACCTCTCTATTTTCCGACCTGTTTACTTAGCGCTCGACACCAGAATTCATTTTGAAGTTTGGCTATGTCTCCTCCGAGCATTCGCGGTGCCTGACATATATCGTCTCGATGACCCCAATACATCACAAATTTTGGAATTAGACAACATTGAATCAGAGTATGAAGGCGAGGCTTTCCGTCTTGAAAAGACAATCAGTGTTAGAGTTACCGAAGCAAAGATTAAAGCTAGGCCGAGTGGGATTGGTGGAACTGAGCCGACTATTCATGAAAGACCTGGACGACCAGAGCCCGATCCCTTGGTTGGAAACTATCTTGCAGAAGTTATTTTGGATGGCGAGGTCCGGGCACGAACCACGACCAAGACAGCGACCAAGAACCCCTTTTGGAGAGAAGAGTGCGAGTTTACCGATCTACCACCAACCACACCATTATTATCCATCGTGTTAAAGAGGGTGGAAGGAAATTTGGACAGCTCGAGTAATTTGCTTCAGGCTTCTGTTGGTTTACCTCGAACACGGAACTTGCAGGAGTTTGTGGTTGGGGCTGTTGATATTTCTCTTGATCAGCTTGACCGTGGTAAGGACAGTGAACAATGGCTTCAGATTTTCGATGAGAAGCACCAATCGGTCGGACAGATGCTGGTCAAGGTTAATCACGACGAGCACGTTGTGCTTCTGTCGAAGGAATATCAACCTCTTACAGACCTCTTACATCGTTTCCCAGCAGGATTGACAAACCAGATATCAGCCGTTTTGCCAGGACAACTGCGTCGATTGTCAGAGTTATTCCTCAACATTTTCCAGGTGTCGGGTTCCGCCAGCGAGTGGCTCATGGCTTTGGTTGAGGATGAAATCGATGGGATTGGCAACCAAACTTCCATGAAGAAGTACCGATTCAGCAGCCGTCTCAAGTCTAATGATTCTGTCGATGCTGCAACCGACCGCGAGCTCATTGTGCGAGACATGAGCAAGTCCCTTGCCGGAGAAGCCAACTTGCTATTTCGCGGCAACTCGCTGCTCACGCAGTCACTCGAGTTTCACATGCGCCGCTTAGGCAAGGAGTATTTAGAGGAGATCTTACAGGAGAAGCTCTTTGAGATCAACGAGATTAACCCTGACTGTGAAGTCGACCCTAGCAAGATCCCCCACGAATCGGATCTCGACCAACACTGGACTGTGCTCATCCACTATACAACTGAGGTTTGGAAGTGCATCGCCAGCTCAGCCAACCGAATACCTCCGGAGCTGCGACAGATACTCAAGTATATCCGGGCAGTTGCTGAAGATCGATATGGAGACTTCTTACGTACTGTCACATACACATCAGTATCTGGCTTCCTGTTCCTCCGTTTCATCTGCCCAGCTATTCTATCTCCCAAACTATTCAATCTCCTGCGCGATCACCCTCGGCCACAAGCGCAACGGACATTCACGCTTATAGCGAAAGCACTACAAAAACTAGCGAACCTGTCCAACTTTGGGAAGCGAGAGGAGTGGATGGAGCCCATGAACCGCTTTCTCAACGTGCAGCGACAGTCAGTTCGCGATTATATCGACCAAGTTTGCAGCATTCCCGCGGATCGCAATCCCAACTTTGTCCCTGCTGGTTACAGCACGCCCGTCACTATTCTTGGCCGCCTGAGCCCTACTTCTAAGGAGGGTTTCCCCAGTCTCCCGTACCTCATTGATGATACGAGAAATCTGGCAAGCCTGGTCAAATTATGGGTGGACGCCAGGCCAGTTGATGACAAGAAAGAAGAGGTGGACCAAGAGCTTCTCGCCTTCAACGACGTCTGCTTCGCTCTCCAACAACGTGCCGACGCCTGTCTCGCCAAAGTAGAAACCGAGCGCGTCAGCGAAACTGCCACAAACGCCACTACGGAAGACGTTGCTGAGACCGTCGAGCAAGGATCGTTAATCGAATCCCTCTCCATCTCCTACGGCGGCTCCTCAGCAGCATGGAACGACGGTTACGAGCCCATGCCCGGCAGCTCAGGCAGCGAAGTCAACGACGAGAACGCAACGCGAACCCGGCGACGCAGCAAGGAGCGCCGTCGTCACTATGTTCATCACCATCATAAAGAACACCATAAAGAAGGCTGGGAGCATCGCAAGCAGCGACACGCCAGCACAAGCGGGAGTGCGAGTGCGAGCAACACTCTCAAGTCTAAGAACGTACGTGTGGGACGTACGATCCTCAGCGGCATCATGCGCATAGGAGGGCGTGGTGAGAGCCCAGAGGACAAGGATACCTCGAAGCGTCAAAAGTGAAAAAATCATTTATATCCATCTCTATACATATACACATTATATACCTTTTGATGACTAGAAGAGAGCTGGTTCCTCACGATTGAACGAACAATACAACTTTTTTTTTTTTTTTTTAAAAAAAAAATATCAAGCTCATCTTGTTCTTAGATCTCTCATCTCACTTTTGTTATTACCAGCATGTATATAGCGGGCCATTTCTTATTAGACTTATGGCAGGTTGTTGATTGTTCTCTTTTCAACCGTATATATGGATCTTTATTGTATTGGCTATTATTTCCTGTCCGTTATTTCTTTGGTTGGGGGTATCTTGATAGAGATAAAGCCTCATTCACATCTACGTTCTTTTCATGCCAAGTCGACAAATAGATATTGATTATCCTCGAATATAAGAGACAGAACTGTCTCTTCTTCTTGGAGCTGTCATTATATGATTACTTCCTGCCACTTTGATATGAATACCCATGGTAGTTACCAAATTAAGCTGATCACAAATCTCATAATCCATGATGCATCAGCTGTGTATAGTATATTGCAATATTTGCAATTCGATGGTATCTCATTCAGCGCCGACTCCTAAGTAACCCGCTTTTCCCTCGCATGGGTTATGTTACAAAAAGATGGATCATGTCCTCCGCCCTCATCTCATATCAAACATGGCTTTAACTTTGAAATACAACTGGCGTTCTATCCCGCTCACGACGAGTAAAAACGACGCCCTCTATTTTCCGCAATGGTTCTAGATTAACCAATTAAGCGAAGAACTTCTTGTAAGCAGCCTTCTCCTTAGCGGCGCGAGCAGCCGCCTTGGTTCGGACGGTGTTGAGCTGTTGAGTGATGGCACTATCGTTGGGCGCAAGGTTGTTAGCCTCAATGAGGTCCTTCAGGGCAGCCTCTTCATCCTTGAGGTGGATGTTGGCAAGGCCACGGCGATAGAAGGCCTTTGCGCGGTCGGCATCCTTGACGCCTCGGACGTCAAGAGCAGAAGAGGCAGAGCGGGCAGCATCATCCCAGGCCTCGAGCTTGATGTTGAGAAGGGCCGAGTTATTGTTGAGAGAGAATCGCAGGGCCTCTAGCTCGTCCTTGATGGACTGGGGCTGATCCTCGAGATCAGGCTCCTCGTTAATGTAGCGCAGACCCTTCTGGTACTTGTCCAGTCCGAGGGAGTAGTTGCCTGACTTAAAGGCAGTGTTACCGTAATCCTTGCTGGCCTTAGCGATCTTGAGAACGGCGAGGGCGTCAAGGGTATCGGTGCAGTCTTCGGGGAAGTCCTCGTAGGGGTCGCCAAGGGCGTCGGGCTGCTTGATATCGGCAGCGAGGGCAGCGTCACCCTTGAGCTCACCACAGTCGGCAATGAGAGCCTCCTTAGCGGGACGGTCGCCGGACTGGGTGGTAAGGTTCTCGATCTGTCGAACGACGGACTTGCCGTTTAGAACCTCTCCGAAGACGACGTGCTTGCCATCAAGATGAGGGGTAGGGACGGTGGTTATGAAGAACTGGGAGCCGTTGGTATCTGGCGGGGTAATGCTTGTCAGCATCATGACTTGAATTGGGCTGCACGATAAAACTTACTGGGACCAGCATTGGCCATAGACAGGAGAAAAGGTTTCTCATGCTTCATGGGGAAAGCCTCGTCGTCAAACTTGTTGCCATAGATGGACTCTCCGCCGGTGCCATCACCGGCAGTGAAGTCACCACCCTGGATCATGAACTGCTTGATGACGCGGTGGAAGATGGAGCCCTTGTAGTGCAAGGGCTTTCCCGACTTGCCGATGCCCTTCTCGCCCGTGCAGAGAGCGCGGAAGTTCTCAGCCGTCTTGGGGACGAGGTCGGCGTAGAGCTCCATGGTGATACGGCCGACGGGCTTGCCGCCGAGCGAGATATCGAAGTAGACGCGGGGTCGCGCGGGGGACTCGCCTTCGGTAGCCATTGCGTTTGAGTTGGTGAGGAATTGACGAGGAACAGGAAAGGAAATCAAGTCGCCGAAGGAGATGAAGGTTTGAGGTGGTTTGGTCTGGTTGGAGATGGTAGATTGAGAGGATTAAAGAGTAAGGCAGGCAAGTCAAGAGTGAGTCTAACGTGGGGGTTTATTTGGCTGGGTGTTGCCAATTGGAGCTGGAGGACCTAACAGAAGGAACCTAACAGAAGGAAACAGAAGAGGGGAGCTTCCCTGCCAATTGTGGAAAAGTCGCGATGCAAGTGAGCCCGAAGATCGTGCCGCTTATAAGTGGGTAAGGGTCAAGATGACAGCTGAACTACCAAGGTACCTAGGTAAGGTAGACAGCCTATATTTGTCAAAGGAGTTGTTGATATTGTCGACCAAGTCAGATCATGATTAGGAATCATGCATTTGCAAACAAGGAATGCATTCCGACATCTTTCGGACTAAAGACAAGCATTCACAGATAACACAACCATGGATAGATGGATGGCACATATGAATATCACAGCAACCAACCCGTCAATGTGATTGCGGGGTGTCTTCTCTCTTTTCTTTTTCCTACACCGGTGATGAGTAAAGGATAAGACGGGAAAACTAAACGCTAAAACTAATCAGCCGATACAAGGAAAAAAAGAACAAATGTTATCAAGTGAAACGAGACAGACTCAATTGAGTCGATGAACAACTCTGATGAATAGTGAGGCTCAACTCGCCCTGCAGCTAAGTTCGATACTTGGCCTATCATGCAGCGATTGCAATTGTGTTTCAATCAAAGGAGAAAGAATCAAAGTCTGTGTAACTGCAACTGCATGACAATGACCAGATTGTCTGTCTAGCAATCCAATCAGCAAAAGGTGAGAAAAGAGAAAACTTCTTTGAGTGTCAACCAAATCCTCATTGAGGCGGGGAAGGGGAGGGGAGGGGAGGGGA
>JABCJY010002221.1:0-14166 GCA_013184415.1 Fusarium concolor | reverse complement strand
GTAATGAAAGGCAAAATAATATATTAAAATACTAAATTTCAGGCCAAGTTATCTCAGACAGGAAAGTCTACCGCAAAGCATATACAGATAGGACTAGTAAACAGCTCTTTGGCCAATATTGGAGAGTCTGGTCTCAATACAATCCATTCCTCGGGGCCCAAGGAGTCCGAGAAGCATCAATCTCGAACAGTCAGACAGACGATCGACTCCAAAGAACATGACAAGGCGGCTTTAGCCCACCAACTCGAAGAAACGTGGAGACGAATTGTCAAGGGACCATACTACAGATACGGGCAGCGACGAATATGTCCTCGAAACCAACAAAGTCTCTTCCTCCACCCTCAACATCAAGGGCCCTCGAGACAATTTGATGCTTGCTAACCAAGTGTTCTAGTCGATTTACAAAGCCAAGGACACGTTTGATGCAAAGGGACTTTGGAAGATGGTTGGACTTTGTGGGAGCATAAATACTATCAAGTTATAGGATTCTCTCGTCATGACCAAGTACGAACAGAAACATTGTCAAAGTGGAGATAAGATAGGTTGTATGCCAATAGAAGCATCAATTCTATAACATCTTGATAACTATATAACAACGAGCAATAGTTGTGCATTGATTGACCTGCCAAATAGAACACGGCTTGAGTTTCTGCATCACCGAATAAAAACTGAATGAGCGGTGTGGTATAGTAGTCGTAGCCGAAATGGGGTTCTAAGAAATTGTTAGCTACGTAAAAAGCAAGGGATGGCGGATGGAGGCTTGCGGGATGAACCAGAGCCAGGGCGACAAGACCTGGATGCGAATCTCAAGGCGTGTGCTCGATAGCGCACGTGGCAGCGAGCTTGGGGGAGGGTTGATAGTTGGAATGATACTCTGTCGAATGCTAGGATACGCTTGGCGCTTTCCTTCTATCAGTCGCTGCCTTGGAGGTTTGCATCGGAGGCGCTACAGAACAGCAACAGGTTGTCAGTTTCTGGTTATCGTCTCCTCCGAGCAAACTTACTCTAGCCAAACTCGTGTTACAATGAAGATCCTCGTCCTTGTTGAGATATAGGCGAGTGGTGTATCTGGATGGATTAGCCAAGGTCAATCATCGAAACATAAAACGTACCTTTAAAGTAACATCGTAGTGCATCACAGCGTTAATCCCAACTTATGCCCTCCATCAACTTCTTTGCGATGTCGCGGCGAACACCTTCATAGATCCTTTTTATGTTATCCGCATGCTGCCTTTCCTGCGCCTCGTGATTCTCATCAATAACATCCAGCCTGTTCACTAATTCCTCTTGATCATACCGAGTCAGTTAGGAGGAAATCCAAGTCGTGAGCGGCGTACTTGTTGTCGATGTCGGATACATCTGCCTGCACATGCTCGATATCGTCTTCCATTCCCATGATCTTATCTTTGTCCTTTTGTCTCTCCTTCTCCAACTCACAAATTTTCACTTTCATGACAAGAGCTTTGACTTTCTGCCGTCTCGCATCACGTGTAAGCTCGTCAATGTTGACTTCGTTTGCTTGTTGTTTCTTCTTTAGGTCAAAAATTTCCTGTCGCAAGTCTTCCATCATGGCGAGGATATCTGGACGAGAATTGGGGTCTTGAGCGACACAACGTCGTTTGGATGGAACGTTGGGTGTCAGCTCGTCGGGTGTAATCTGGTTGGTGGCTTCATATGAGGGAGGCGACTGTTCCTCATTGTGGAGGGAGATGGACTTCCCTTGAATGTATGGAAATAAAGTGCTGAAGTGATTCGGCGAAGGTAAGGTGTTTAAAAGTGGACAGTTGACAATGCTGACGATAAGATCTAGCATAGACTCTCGCAAATCGGTTGTCTGGACATAAGCGCTGAACGCCGTCGTGTTGGAGAGTAATCGGAGAGCATCGAGCACCGTACCTGACTTTGCTCCTTTCGGGATGAGAGGTTCGTCGGTAGCGGTTGACACGAGGGTGTTAAGACGTGCGTTGGGCTTCAGTTGAAAATTGAGCTTAGCGATGGGGGCTTGCAATTGCTGCTGGGTTTTGTCTGAGACTGTAGGGTTGAGGGAGAAGGTAAATGTGAATAGAGAATAGATGGGGACGGTAAGATAAATGTGCAATAGATATGTGATGCCTTTAAAGTAGAGCGGGAACTCAAAGACAAGAAATCCACGCTGGCTTTGATCAGAAAGCTTGAATACAAGCTTGAATGTTTTTTTCACGGAGACCGGCTCAGTGAGATACTTGATCTTGTTCTCTGAGTCCTACTCGAGAGTAAGGGTCGACTCGGCTTCGACATCAGGTAGCTGTGAAGATGCCATATTTCCAATAGGATAATGTCAGTAAAGGGGGGGGGGAAGGAAGGTACTTGCAAGAATAAAAGAATCAATCGTCGAAAAGGTCAGACTCTGCTGACAGAGAGAATGTTCAGGCACCCAGTAGGTCGGCGTACCTGGACACCCAACTCGGCCAACAAAGAGCTGAAAGCACAAAAAGATCCGGTCACACAACAGGCAACTGGCAAGCCCTCCCAGTAAGTCGGCGAGGAAGCAAGGGAGTCCCTTCTGCAATCCCCGATCCTTCCTTAAGAGGAGGCAGACGCGCTCGTCTTGAGGGTAGGTTTCGGAATTTTATACCGGTTGCAGTGCGATCCGTCCCAGATCTTTTTGGCGTTGTGTTGATGAAAGGAAGAAATGACAGGAAGGAAGGAAGAGAGGGGAAAAATAAAAACAAAGGTACGTACCTGAGCAAATGCTATTGTCACTGTTATTAGTGTGAATGTGAACAATGACGTCGCTCATTGATTGTCAGTAGCTGAACAATAACAGCCAGTCGGTTCAGAATAGTAGATTCGCCGAGCAGCTATTCTCAATTTGGCAAGGTGGAAGGAAGCAGGACCATTCTACAGCCAATCAGACAGAGATATAGTGATCCACAATCTCGTGACTGTCACATGATCACGCGCTTGCTACTGCCCGCAACGCGCGCATCACCTTTTTGCCTCTCTTCTCCTTCCCTCCCCCTCTCTCCTTGACCACCAAATTGGCTTCTTCACAGCACACAGCACATGTCCAAAGACCTGGTGACCCGCCACTGCAGGCCGGTATAAAATTCCGATTTGTACCCCATTAAACGAGCGCGCTGCCTCCTTTTTTGGAACAACCAGGGCACTGTAGACGGGGCCTGGTTCAGCGCCTGCCAGCTGTGATTCGGGGGACTGACGTTTGACTTGCCGGCTGGCGCAGTAACTGGCTTGTTCTTTAGTCTTCTGTGTTGTGTGTGGCGTGTTGACCAGGTGCGTCAACATTGCTGTCTGGCTAACTCTGTCAAAAGTTCGTCCCTCCACGCTCCCACCCACGTCCTAATATTCGATGACTTTTCCGGATACCAGCGACAACTTCAAATTCTTACGCCGCCATCAGCGCCCCTCGACATGCTGGAGCCCACGATAGAAGGTCCTCGAGATTGACAAGGTGAAGGGGTGCCAACCGCCTCCCCAAATAGCACAACCTACAAGTCCCACGACACGCTGACATAGTCAGCTACCGAGCGAGACCCCCAAATATATATACAACACTAGCACTAGGACAGCCAAAAGTTAACATATAGATGCCCTAAGCCAACAACGCAAGGTTTTCTAGACCCGCCTGTCCAACACCTCCAGTATAAACGGCACACAACCGCTTTCACTGATATCTGAGATCGGGTACATCAGGCCCACGACACAAGGTCTTGACCAATAGCAACAAGTCAAGAGATCATGTAAGAGAACCCACCTGCATCTACGCAGTAACCTTCGCCTCCCCACACACGAGGTCCTCAAGATCGACCAGCCTCGCCAACACTTACAACAATATGACATGTCATCCTTGGAAAGCTGTCCGATATCTCAGCCTCGACCAAACAAAGTCCACCAAGTGGCGCTTAACCTTTGACCAGCACATCGCTAACCTGACGACTCTCGACGGCGTCGCTGAGAAGTATCACGAAAGAACGTCAACCTCAGAACCATTGCCCCGCGGTCTGTACCGCAGTACCTGTCATCACGATCGCCAGCACGGCTCCGGCAGTCGGGATCGCCCTATTCCTCCTCCATGAGAATGTCTGATAGTAATACGCCACTGGGCCGCCCATCTTCGCACGTGTGCTTGTATCTCTCGTTCTGGATGGCATCTCGTAATGAGTCTTGAGGCTCCAGATCTGTCATGACTATCCCACCCGAAAACCACACAGTAATACGACTGCGATAATCAGGAATAAGGAGCCAATCGTCCCTTTTCCATTAAGCAATCTCCCAAGGTCGAGACACCAGTGATGGATGGTCTGATAGCAAACACCGTCATCCCGTTCATTTACAGCCATACCATTGTAGCCGTCTTGCCCTCGCGCTGTTCGCCTTTTCTACATTAACGTGGGCTTTCCTGTCGATCATTGGCAACGGCATGATGTTATGTTCAGGACGTAATGGTGTCTTATTCATCATCATTGCCCTTTGGATTGCTGACTTTGAAGCATCTTACAAAACGCTCATACCTCTGCGGCTTGGCGGACAGGTCGACCTTGCATCAATATCGTCTTCAACAAGATCGAAGTCTCTGGAAAAGGAAGCTCAACTTGCAATAATGTCAAAGTTTTGGTAAACCGATAACCACATTCAGGCGCTTCTCCTTTCAGACCCATCTAACTGGAACGTGGACCAAGTACACAGGAAAACGACTTCGCTCGCCATCAGCCTCATAACGGTTTTCGTCGACGCTTCAATAACAATTAAATCACGTGGAACCAGTCTTAATAAAGAACACTGCCATTTCCTAGGAGTACGAGTTTGGCCACTGGTTTCATTGGGGCGCAGATGGCATCACCCATCATCCTTCACCACTGCTCTGGAGGAAACGTGGCCATAGGGAGTGAACCGAAACGTTTACAATTATAGGATTCTCAATAGAAGTTCTCTATACATATACTCTATACAACATTATTCCAATGCTCTATCCAACCGTCGTCAAAGTCATTTCTACAAGACTTCCGTCTAAGGATCTGTCATGGTCATTCAGTAATGCAATAACCACTATGCATTAGTTAGCTTAGCACATCACTTCTCGCAAAAGTTATGCCACTTAAAAGTCTCCAATATTACATCAATACAGCCAAGGAATGCCTTACAATTATAAGAGGTAATAAACCTATCCTTGCCATGCTCTGGCATCCAAGGATCAGGCAAGGGAATTATTAAACACTCAGACAACTTAGTAATATCTTATTCACCAGTGGCTTCTTAAACGCCCAAGTTTCATTAGCCTACAGGATAGCTTGGGCCGGCATCTGTTCATGACTTCTTGACAGGTTTACTTCGCCTGTCATCATCAGCGCCGGTTTACAAGCCCGGCGCTTGGGATGGGCATATTGTAATCAGCAGCTGTAACAAAAGTCAGAAAGGGTTAATCAGAGTTAGATTCCATCAACACAAGTGCGAGATCCTCCTAGGGACTTGCTAATGCATCATTATTAGGGCCAAAGTCAAAGCAGAGGCAGAGCTCATCAGCAGCGTCGCGAAATGTCACCAAGTCACTACCCTCAGCTTAGAAAATCCCGGCGAACTCCTCAGGGTGACGACGGATGTGAACGTGTACATTCCAGGCATCCATACGCATTTCTGCCGTGATAGTCGCAGTGGCGGCCATGCTGTAATGTTGCGACTTTGCGAAGTCGCGATGATGTTGTTGGGGCGATAAGGACCATCCAGTGGCAGGTTTACTAAAATGTGTTGTAATCTCTCTAGCACATACGACAACAGGTAGTACTCAATGAGCATTTTCAGAGGAAAATTCCTGGTTAAAAGCAAGTCAGAACCAAGTGATAGCTCGATATTAGATCAGAGATTACCCTGTGCCTCGATACCCTGACGCTCGCGTCTTCGGATCCAAGGCTGAAATGAAATGCCTCTCCATATTTATAGCTTCTCGGCTTCCAGAAAACCTAACCAGACTTTAACAGCCACCGAAAGACCCTGGTATAAAAATCGTCATTGCATGGCGCGCGGTCGCATCTCGCATCTTGACACTGACCATTCCGTCCACTTAGACCGCCGCGGCAATTCTGATACCTCTGTTGTCTCGATCTCCGGTTTCAACCGCCATCGAACATCCACATCCCAGACACAGGATCAACACTGCCCTTCCACGAGGCTTATGGGGAAACCGTAACCTATACTTTGAAGTTATAGCTTATGTGTATTCATGAACCTTGAGGTTTAGGTAGTCCTTGCTATTTTATGTGCATAGGTTGAAGCGACAAACGTAAAACCGCACAATTCCACTAAACAACGCGATTGGAGTTGAGAAATAAACTGAAGACGATGAAACAATGGAAGCCTTAGTGTAATGATAATGACGCCAAAAACAACAAAAGTCAGTGCAGAACCTTCTCTCATGAATACTAAGACTACCTACCAGAAATATCCAAGCTCTAGCCAAGAAAAAGGCCCTACAAGATGCAAGGTGAAATGCGAACAGGTTTCGTCTCATTCCGAACCTTAGCTCCCTATATCAATAGTACCGCACTGCTGATCCGACAACCAGCTCGTTGGTTGTCGGAGCAGCAGATCAAGCGTCGTCGACGCCCAGCTATCTCAGCTGCGATTAGCTTGGGTTGAATCATAGGCTTGAAATCAACTACAGTATATGGCTTTATTGGCAGGCTCGTAAGTCTTATGTTAGAGCTACTCCAGGGTGTCACATTCACAGACTCTCTGTTGTCTACTGATGGGCTCGGACTACCAATAAGAATACATCATGCCTTCATGTTACTCTCTGTAACTCGATCATGATAGCTCCTTTACATTTTTAGTAGAGTAGTCGAGCTACATCTAATACTCAAAGAACGTGGTCTTCCTCAGTAGACAGTGAACAGTACATTATTGAATGCCATCTACCTGTTATAGCTTATGGGCCAGTGTCTCCGTACATATAATGTTCTCTGTTTGTTTTTCCCTTCCAAAATATGTGCTGTCTCCGCCTGCTAACACAAACTCTCCATTCAAGACATTGAACCGATGGAATTTTGCAACTTTCCGGGCAATGGGATAGGGGAGGGTTGACGGGATCTCGTGCCTCCGTCTACTCATATGGCTACTGGCCATCCTTGCTATCTAACACTGTATACCACCGCCAGCGCAACAGAGCCACTACTCAGCTTTAGCCATGGCCTCAGCCGCAGCCTCAGATGGTGTTTTCTTGACTGGGACACCCCATTGTTTCTGGTAGGCTGCAAGGACATTCTTCATCAAAGGCTGTTCCTGGCCCCAATGAATTTTGGTAGTAATCTTGTTCTTTGATTTGTCTTCGGTGAGGTGATAGTACTTGCCGCCATCCTTGTAGACAAGGCGGGTCCAGTATTCACCGTTCCTCGTCAGCTGGTAGGCAATGTAGTTTGGTTTACCTTTCTGATGGCTGGAGCGTCCTTCTCCGTGAGCGTAGTGCCACTCCGTGTCCCAGTCACAGTTGTCGATGCAGCTTCGCTTGACTTCATACAAGTATTCGACAAGCTCTCACTTGCGCCCCTTGTTGAGGACCTCTATAAACTCTGGCATGTTGGTAAGTAGTAGAACCTGTACGCAGATACGATGGGAAATCGATAGATGGTGAGTAGAGTATTGACTGTAAGTGTCGGTAGCTTGTCCTAGAGGGATTCCGGAACAGCCATTTTATATATTTGATGAGCCGAAAAGTCAGAGATATAAGATAACGGGCAGGTTTGCAAAGGGGTTCTGATTGTTAAAAACATACTCCGCAATCTCGCACCAAACTCGTTCAGTAGCCGAGTGTTTGCCAGCAAGAGGCACCTGAAGCAAAGTATGGAAGTGGTGAAGCTGACAGGATTCTGGGATAATGTTTGAAGACAAACATATATGCTTCGTTAGAGCAGACGGTCCAAAGTCGGGGGACTTATCGTGACAGTCAAAACTTTCAGTTGAGCCACTGTTTGCCAAGAAGTTGATTGTTGGATCAATTAGATAGTTCAGACAAACGAAGCTTCGTATCGCCTTATGTGTCGGAGAATAAGTGTAGGTGGTGTTTGTGTGACGAGGAGTTCGTGTTCGCGGAAACTGTCTGTTCTAAGGAGTGAACACTTACATGACTGGTGGTTTGATCGTACAGGAAGCGAGTGCAGTACGCTTTCAGAATATCAAGGCTGCGGTTCCTTGTCACTGTGACTTAGAGGAACAACTTCAACCTTGGAGAGCGCCACGTGCACCCCAAGCAAAAATCAATACAACAAGTGGACCGAGTTGTTTGAGAAGGAATTGTGTACGGATGTTACACACAGGCCCCCACAGGAAACCCCAGCGCCAAAAAAAGTAAATAAAGGGGGGTAAGCCTCTCCCACCAGCACAGCACAACTCCCCTACATTGCTCCAAAACCCCAATATATTAACATAGAGTATCATCCTCATCATCCACACTTCTTGATTCTACTCTTCTATTCTCATCTCTTCACTTTCCTTCTGCTCTCTTCAACCATGAAGCCCCCGGTAAAAGGTCCTCATACGTATAGCCTTCTCTCTTCACTTTACATGACTGACCAGCACAGCTGGATATCACACTGGTGATATCCTTCAGTTACACATACTCCAGACCCAAACCCACCTTTTGCCCCAATCCAGAGAAGTCTCGGTCCGAATCGACCAGCTCATCACAAACACCATGGCCACTGTTATGCGCGTTGACTTCGGCACTGGCAGCGCCATCCTCAAGCTCTTTGACCGTCAATTTGGTACTCAATTCCGCCAATGCTACAGCAAGAGAATCCCCTACGACGATCAAGCTCGGGCCGCGTATCACTCATTCCTGCAACGAGGTGCTATGGATGATTTCATTAAAGAGCTAGATGAGGAGGAGTTGAGGTCTGATCTTGTTTCTCGTACCATAAGCGAGATTCGTGAAGAGCCTGACGGAGCTGCCCGGTTTGAAGCTGCACTTTGGAGATGTGCTAAAAAGCATTATAAGACAGAGACCGAGGTTTATATGCGCCTGCAGGATCTTCAGGGTGTGCTTATCCCAAAGTTCTATGCCGCTGTGCGTGTCATCACCGGTAACGAAAAGTCGCTCGACCATGAATACCTCGATATCTATGGCATCTTACTCGAACCTATTGAAGGCTACTCTCTGGATGATCTCCCTGGCACAAATTGTGCCCCTGTCACCAAACATGAATGGTCGTCGATCATACAGCGTGCAGTCGACTCAGCACTTGAGATCAACAAGCGAGGCATAATTCTCGACGACAGCGCCCCTCGCAATGTGGTTGTCGACCAAATCTCACATAAACCTTTCCTTGTTGATTTCGCTCAGTGTTTCTTCAGAGAAAAGATATTTACTCTTGAGGAACAGAATGCGGAGGGCTGGGATGATGATGTTGAGTTTTGCGCGATCGTGAGAGCGAATGATAATGCCGGGGAGATTGGACGGCCAATGGAAAGACGGCTCCGGGACATGTTTGGATGGAAGCTGGACATTGTCTACCCCAAATCGGACCATCTACTTTCTAAGATCAAGCGTCAGAAGCCGGGTCAACAAGGTTACCATCCGACCGCTAGTTGTTAGGATTCCTGGCACTGAGACCTGATGCGGCCTACAAATTCTCGGTCAGTCAGACAATGACTGCAGAATTGTATTTTCACAACTACTTTCAGTAAGCCACTCTCTTGCCGGCCTTTATCAAGTCGCGGTGAACTGACATGAATACAGAAGACCCCCGGCAAACCAAAAGAGCCCAATAGTTCTGCGACTGCACGAGGAAACGGAAGCGGCTGCTGCAGTTCATCGCTGATGGATATCTGGTGAAATATGGTTCTCATCGGCCGAGGTGGAACGAGATGGTTTGCTTGCGAGTTGAACACTTGGTATCCTGACTTTTCGCTTGGTGGAATGTGAATGGGTTACCATATTGATAGTGTCGCGTTTTACGGCCTTGCGACTCGCCAAGTTGGAACAAGAAGATAGCTGTCATTCCACTACACACTGGTTGTCAGTGAATGATAACGTGTACTCGAGCATCAAGTATGTGACTTTATATCAATGTACAATGCTTGAAGTCTATTCCGCCCACCAAAGTAAAACAACAAGCTGAAAGATACGGGATCCTGTACGATCTCCCAAGTCGGTTGGATCGGTCAGTAACGACCAGTGAACCTTCGCTCGTTGTTTTTACTTTTTGCCCCAGTTTCAGAGCGTGAAAAGTGGTCGATAAAGTAGAAAGGATTAGAAAAATTGCTATTACTTTCTTTATTTCGTTATCGTCAAGAGAATGTAGTATCATTCGGCAATTCTGGGGACGTATCGGGAGCAGACTCCCTCGCTGTCAGTGGTTGTTGTTGAATGATGACGCATTTGAGTGCATTCGATGACTCGTCCCTTTGATTTGAGTCAATCAGTTGCGTCAGCTGTATCACCGCTAGCGTTGGACTTGTTGGTGCCTGCTTCTTCAGCTTAAGTCTCTTTCTTGGTCGAGGACCTCTTCGTCAATATTCCCGCGATCGTAATGTCGGTAGGCGATGGCTGGAAACGTTGTCATAAGAGTCAACAAACGCATCATATCTTACCAATCTTTATTTTTACTTGACCTTTAGTGTAGACTACTCTGGCATCTAATTGTCGAATGCAACTGCTGCTAATTCTCTAGCCGCGACTTCTTAGCCTCCTTGAGTTCAGCCACCTCACGTCTCTGCATCGCAACTTCAACTTCACACCGTTGACGAGTTGAGAGGTTGTTTCGACTCCTCAGTGTGACGCAGAGGCACGCCGCAACGGTCGACGGGAATTCTTGGCTTGCTTCTTAGTCCCATCAAGGTCCTTTTCTTCGTCTTGTCGTAACTATGGCATAAGCTCGTGGGTACCAACTTCGTAGACTCCGGTCGTATCAGATGCAGTCTCATCCTTGACCTCTCCTTCTTAGTAAGGGGCTTCGAGTTCTCCCGGGGTCGGCTTGTCAAAGCCGAGTCATCAACCAACAAACAAAGAAAGGCGGCTGAAAGATCACCAATAATAGAAATGGACTAACTGAATGGTAACTAAGCTATAATGTATTGATAGGTCTTCCTGGAGAATGAACAGCTTTGGGGTTGCAGGATAAAGGAACTTATTCTTTGTTCATATTAATCAAACCGGCTGATCTTTCATTCCAGACTAAACAGCGTTTCAATCGATACTTATAGGACAAAAGCTCTATGCGTCTAAGAATAGATACTTCAAACAAAGGAAACCGACTTAGTAACAATAATTCTTTCTTTGTATAATCGTTCCTTATTCATGTCTTCTACAATACAATATTCCCCAGTTCGCTAATGTAATCTCTCACTATTATAAAAGTCAAACTCCCAGATCTAACATCACCGGAATTAAAACAGCTCGAACACTGAAACACCAACATTTGAAAGGCTGAAACCCACTAGTACAGCACCTCGCATACGCCATCATGCTTTCTCTCCCTTTTGGATGGATTTTCTTCTTTTGGAACCTCATCGGTTTCCCTACTGCATATATTCCTTCCTTCTGGACAGTCATCGGGTTTCCTTTCGGATTGATTTCACCCTTTTGGCATTTCATCGGCCTCTTGACATCATGCCGTTCCTTGGATTTTATCCCGGCCAGCTTACCCCCTTTCGTACCATGATTCAATGGTTTACAATGCTTTCATTTATTATTTTAATGACTTATACGACTTTCTGGCTTCTTTGGGAATGGACTAGGTGGTTCGCCAACATGATATGGGATGCGACAAGATTGGCAACGGACCTGGCGAAACTTGTGAAAGATATTTTCATCAAGGTTGTCACGGCAATTGGAATGGCTATTATAATGGCCTTGTTGTGTCGCATTTATGAGTCATACGCCTATGGCTATAGCATTTTCTACACACTGTGTCAGGTATGGTCATGGCTCCTCTCAATACTCATATCGTTTGGGATGATGGTCAAGTATTTCTTTTGCTTCCCGTTCAAATTAGGAAGTTGGGTCTCTTACTGCACAGGTCTCTCGCGAGAAATGGTAGGCCTAGTATCTAACTGGTTTTGAAGGCCTCGGCTAAACTGATAACGGTGCTTGGAAGGTGGCAAGCACAAGCGGCTATGCTCAGAAGGTCACATGAGTCAATTTCTTGGATAGAAAAGGAAGCAGTCTTTCTGCAGTAGATAGTCATTTTATCATACCATTTTTGCATAATTCTATTGCCTTCTTCATGAATTCGGGCTTTTGCGATATTTAGCCAATCGCTCACGCATGAACCCATCAACCTCGTAGACACCTCCAGGCAGCTTGATCTGAATCATCTATGGCTCGCCGTATATTCAGTACTCACTGGTTCATCATAGGCTCCTCCTCAGGCACATATTATCACAGAATATTCCTTTTCGGAAGTTCGGAGGAGTCTGAACGATCATGGAGGCATTGAGGCATACAGCATATGTTTGCAGTTAAGTACTTGTTTGATGTGGGTTGTAAAAGGAAGCAAACTTATGTTATAGTATATTTTTTTGTAACTATCTATAATGAAGGAGATAGGTGCAATAGAAACGAATTGATCTTCTGCCTGGAAAATTAAAAATTAAAAGTCCAAGTGGCTCTGTGGTCAAAACACAAATCCAGCCTCTTTTCCCCTTACGTTACATTACTTCAGCGCTGTTATCATACGCGCTTGACATCCTCGCCCTCGACATCAGTGTCCTCAGCCTTGGAGTTCTTGACCTTGCCATCCTCAATCCCGGCTTGCTCACCATCCACTTCCATACGCCTAGCTTCCATAGCCTTCCTAGCCTCCTGGGCCTTCTTAGCATTCGCCGCCTCAATCTTCCGAATTGCATTCCGAAACGAAATAATAGTACCAAGGCCATCATTGACAATGACTTCGATAAAAAGTTCCCACTGCGGAATGCTGAGCGATCATATCATCGAGGGCTGCTATGGTTGGGACCCTGTGGCCATCTTGGTCGCGATCACTGGAGTACTGATCAACAGGAGTGGACAGGCTCTCATCGAACTGATCCTCGTCGACCCAGGCTTCCCCGGTGATAGCTCCCACTTCGTGATCGAGGTCCATGAGTTCATCGGGGCTGCTCCCGCCCACTACAATCATCTGGCCCTCGTTTGAGGTCTCAGCCTCAGGATTGGCCTATCAGACCGGTCAGCTTCTCAAATCATTACAATAATACTTCTTTTTTGTAGCACATACCTGTGGCTTTGACCGGCGCCGCTCCGCTGGGTACTCGCCTAGCCGCTGGTTGATGGGTGCGCGGTCCGAACGGAGTTGAGGCATTGGAATGAGCGTACTGTCAATGTGGTATTTCTTGGCATCAATAGAAGAACTTCAACAAGGTTGAAAGTGATCTAAAAGTTCAAAGCGAGCAGGATGGGAGTCAAGCTCTTGATCATGTAGTTGTCTGTCGCACAAAGGCATATCACATCGCCCTCGCAGCGACGGCACAGCTGATCAAAATAAAACCGGTAGCTAGCAAAGTGCCGTGGATGCGGTCTGTTACTTGTTTGCTTCGTCACTCGTGGTCATCCTATGTTGTGGGAAAGCCGCGGGAGAAGGCATTTTGAGAATGGGTCTGAGGCATCGGTCGGGAAGATGCAGAGGATAACAGCGCACAACTAGATTGGTTATTCCTATCGCCGGCACCAGAGCAAGTATCCATGTTATGAGACGGGCCAGCGTTTGCTCCTCAGGCGATGGCCAAAATGAGCCGATGATGTAAGGATCAGCGGTGCATCGATCATGGCTGATCCATGAAGTCGGATACAGCAAACTACCCTGCACATCCAGGTAACCAACAGCCGGTAAGTTGAAAAAACCGTATAATGGCCTCCTCAAATAATAGTGGCGGTAGATAGTTGAGGTTGGCCGTACCGTGGCTCAATCGCAACTGCTTGCTACTCGTCGACATAGTAAAACGAACCACCAGGGATGCTCAACATACAAATTCACACGTCCCTCAATGGAGGATGTACGAAGTCCAGTCTGAGTCTGGCTACGGGCAGTGTCTTGCCTATGATGCTTGGCGGTATAGCCTGTGATCTTGGTCCTGACTCCTATGGTGATGAGTGCTGTGATGATGGGTGCCTGTAATATGTATACCTTTATAGCTAAATAAATATTAGCTTAGCAGTTATAGCTCTTTGCTTAGATTATATTC
>JABCJY010002201.1:0-10703 GCA_013184415.1 Fusarium concolor | reverse complement strand
CCGCTGGTGTCTGTGGATTGTATTTTCGAGGCTTTGCTTCCGCATCCTTCAAACTTCCCCTTGGCAGCCTTACAAGGACGTTCAACGGTATGCTCGCCGCCCAGATCATCATTGCACGTATCGCATCTCTTGGTGACAACGCTGATGGTACACATGATGTAAGTGTGGAAGTCGACTCTTTAAGTGTGTAGAGTATTGTATAGTTGTGTAGAATTGTGTAGAGTATAGTATGTGTAGATCTGTGTGTCTTGAGTGTTGTGAAGTTGCTTTTGGTTGAATGAGTTGTTGCTGGATGTGATCTGAGAAGAATTTACGGCGACGAGACGGCTCCTTTATACCTCGCAGAGCCAAGGCAATGATTCCGAGCATTCTGATCTGTGGCACTGATTAATACTGTGAGGGCGTTGACCATCACTCTGATGATGTGGAAGGAAATGTTTTTCTATCACTGTTCAGGGCACAAAGTCTCTCTTGTTCACCAACGTTTATTCATAACTAGCACTAATTCATTGGCTCTAGAACACAGAACCATGACTCACTGCGTCGACTATTTCTTTTCCTTCTTCTTCTCCTTCTCGATACACGGTTCGCAGATCTTGCTAGTATCATCGGTTTGTATTACATCAGCTTTCTTTCCGCATCCTTCAAAAACATGGTTGGCATCCTTGCAGATGCGTTGAAGGATATGCTCGTGTAATATCCTGCTGCACTTATCGCATTTCCAGGTGGTGATGAATTTACGGCACATGATGTAGATATAAGATTCTCTTCTTAAGTGTGTAGAGAAAAGTAGAGTATTGCAAAGTTGAAGTTGTTGCTCAAGGTCGATGGATTGTTTAAGGATATAATTGGAAAGGAATTTAAGAATCGGAAGGAGCCTATTTATATAGTAGAGTAAAGGCACTGACTCACAGCTAACGGAACATAGACACACGGTTTATAGCTAGTTTTATTAACTGTAGTGCATGATAGGAACCTTGGGCCCTGAACACTGATCAACGCATCCGTCCACCATCAATTCATAGCCTGTCCCATACAGGACGGCGACTCACGGCGTCGCCTATTTCTTGCTCTTCTTCTTGTCCTTGCACCTCTGGCACTTTTTGCTTCTGTCTGAGCTTCGAATTGTCGAACTCTTGCCGCATCCCATGTAAACACCTCCTGACTTATTGCAGGGACGTGTGACAATATCCTGGGTCATCATAGTTTTGCATTTGGAGCATTCAACGCTCACAATGGTTTTTGTGCACATGATGTAAATGTAAAGGTAGGCTTTTGAGTGTGTAGAGTATTGTGAAGTTGTTTCTTGAGGTTTAATTGTTTGCCGTTGGATGTAACGTGAGAACACTTGAGGGCTTGGGAACGGCTCCTTTATATATTACAGGGCACTGGCACTGATTGATATTCTGCGGAACACAGACACCAATTCATAGCCAGCTGTACTGAAGTCGATGCGCAAAAGGAAACTTGAGCCTAGAACGTGAACAAAGGATACATCCTTCCACATGATCAACTCGTAGCCTGCAGAACACAGAATAGCAATGTACAGGTCAGTGAACAACAGACGCTTGAAATCACCGTGAAACTGGAATAAATAAGACAGTCACGTTGTTCACAGTAAATAAATATTATCTCTTCCTTTTATCACTCTCTCTTGAGAAACCTAGAGCTGTTTATTCAAGCCTCCAGGTAGTTCTTTTAATGAGGCTTTGAGCAGATACGATGCATACCAGAGTTTAAGCAGTCTTTTAACTATATTTATACCGTTTCTTCCGCCTTTCCCAGTAACTACTTCACATACTATAAAAGCTCCCTATATAACATAACTATTTCTTATCCTTCTTCTCTTGTTTCTTTTTGCGTTTAGAGCAAGTACCTGTTGTATCTACAGTAACATATCTATCGTTTCCGCATTTACCACAAAATCCTTTGGACGCGGGACGATGCTCGTCTTTTATGCTCTTATCCAGCTCAATGCCGCAGCTGCAGACAGTTCGCTCGGTTGTTTCGAGGCACATCGTCAGTGCGAGATTTAAACAATATTGGAAGTGTGTCTTGGTAGACTGAGAGTGAGATAAATGTGTATTTAAAACAAGCTAGACTGTCCAGGAAGAAGAAAACGACTTGTGGTTAAGAAGTCTGCAATTTATAATTGGAAAAAGTGATGGCGCATCTGATATACCTGGTAATATTCGATAAGTGGATGCGAAGTCCGCATTTAAGCATAGTGCTAGCTGCGCTGAATTATTATTAGATATAATTAATGCGATACACAGTTTGGAGCGGCTTTAAAACATCTTCTCTTGCTAATCAGAGTAGCAGGCGCATTAGAAGCATCAGCAGTAATTATTTAGAGCTAGGCATTCACAATCAAGGGCTTGAAGCGTATCAAATTCCCTGGAATCCTAAGACAACGAATAAGTGCGACATACTGGCTTTGCTTCTGAAACATGATGTTAGACTACTGTATAGCTGGGAAGGGTTGTTCATTGACGGAGATCGCCAGAAATCAAAGCCCAACTAAGAGTAAATAGCCGACAGGATGCCCGTCTTTCTATGGCAGTTAAAATAGGTAAAGGACTGATTCGCCTTGCGTAACACCATCAGCTCATGCCATAGGTTCAGATTCGCTTCCACGCCTTCCTTCTCCATACGATTGAAGTGATTGATCTGAGTACCAAAGATTTGCTTGTGCTTTGGTGTGAGAGACCACTTCTCTAAACGCTCGAGTGACTCCCACATGCTGATACTCCACGTCTTACCAATGGGGTTTCCCTCATCGTCTTCTATCTGCAAATATCTATTTGAGAAGCAGCCGAAGCGGTGGCTATCCCTTGTAAGCTCCTCCATGCCGCTATCGAGGGTTGGCTTAATCTCTGTATTGTATGATGCGACTTCTGCTGGGGTACTGTTTGCCCAGACTTGTCCGGAACGGATAAGACAAAGGTTCTCGTGAGGTTGAACAGAGACAAGTTGGCCATGAGAGTCGGTGGCAGATGCCTTTTCTGTGAGTGATGGCCAGCCAGATGGTTCGAGACTCTCAGTCTGTGAACGAGGGATGCGGTCCCTAGCTGAGCCCCAATATTCATGAGTATCGGTCTCACCACTCATAGATTCTGCGACCACTGAATAGCCCTCGGGAACTGGAAGAGCAAATGTGGTCTCTGTGTCAGTGATTGGGACAGTGTACAGCTCTTTAAACATGCCGATACCGGAACCAAGAGATAGCCCTCGATACCACCAATCTGTAGGCATACTTGCTTCCCACTTTCTGTAGATTACAACATCCTTCCAGTAAAGAGTGAACACAATATTGCGATAACCACTGGTGTCTATGAAACTCGATCGTATATGGTGTTGCGGTCCCAAATCGCTTTTAATGGCTTGGCGAACCAGTTCAATTGCGACCGTTGGGTCGGTTGATGGAAGATGTTGAATACCTAAGTCGGTAGTGACAATAGCTGTCGTTTCTTTCGAAAATCGCGCCGAGTGGGAAGCTTGTTGTGGTCCTCTGAAGCAGCGAGGATGATGGAGCGGTTGTGTGCGCTTTACTTGTAGGTGGCGAGGTATAGCAGGTTCTAGACAGGGCCGCACCGGCGTGCTAGATTATGATGCCTTGGTTAGCACACTGTTCAATCGCGTCCGTGAACGTGTGTCGTGGAGGTATTGGACATCAGTCAAAACGCTTGAACATGCCTTGATACAGCCATTTTTCTCAAGTTTTGGGAACTGACTCAAACACGAGGTGATTGTATGCCCAAATCAGTGAGATGGGAATCAGATCATAGGTATAGACTTTGAGAAATTCTGACAATATTTGTGCAGCCAAAGAAATTGGAATAAATACTATTACGATACTACGCTAGCATTATTCGATCTAAGGCACAAATTTTATACCAATAGCTAAACAATAGTTCAGTAGTGATACCATTAGCGCTGTTAACGCTATTGACGCTGTGAGCTAGATGCGTTATTTTCAGAAAGGCCCGCTGGAGAACGCTAACTCCTGACACTGTTGACGCTGTTGACGCTGCCTTTACCCCTCTCCACCAAAAATACAAGGATGTCGAAATCGGCAACAGTCCGGGCCACCATACAGATTGCCCGATATGTTTAGGAACCTTTATGCAGGCCGTAAGTCAAGTTTTCCTTTCAGCACGATATTGAGCTTATAAAAACTTTGGCCCTACATTAATTTATTACAGGCTTGTAAATACACACTATACAGACGTTGTACAGAACATTCCATCATTCAGTCCAAGCAAGCATGGATTCAGGCCGTGCCCCCGCCACCAATTCCACTGAGGCCAAACCGTCGAAAGCAAACAATGTTCGCGTCTACGTCGTCCAGCGATGTCCCCGTCTCTTAGACCTGGAAAACGGCATCCAAACAGCAATCGAAGAGATCGCAAAGGCAGCAAAGGCTGGAGCCAACCTCATTGCATTCCCCGAAACTTGGCTAACTGGATATCCCGCTTGGGTATTTGGTATGGCCAGTTGGAACGACCCCGAAGCACGCAAATGGTACCAAAGACTCGTGGAAGCTAGTACAACTGCCTCTAGCCCCCATATCTCCCGAATCAGAGATGCCGCAAGGGAGAATAATATTGAAGTCATTCTTGGCTTCAACGAAAGAGCTCGAGAGGCTGGCGGGACTATTTACAACAGCGTGGCAATAGTAGGGCGAGATGGCTCTCTCCGAGGCATTTATCGAAAGCTCACTCCTACCCACGCTGAAAGACTTGTCTGGGCAAACGGAGATGCTCGTGATCTCAAGGCCTATGATACCGGGTCAGGAAGAATTGGTGTGGCTGTTTGCTGGGAACACTTCCATCCTCTGATCAGGCAAGCTCTCCACGACGAAGATGAGCAGATTCATATTGCCTTGTGGCCTGATATGCCTGAAGCGCATCAAATCGCTTCTCGAAACTATGCCTTTGAAGGGAGATGCTTCGTTGTAGCTGCAGCTTCTTACCTGGACAAAGATGATGTGCCAGAGGAACTGCTAGATGCATATGTCAAGGGCGTCGGATCGAAAGATCTTTTCACTGGTGGTTCGAGTGTGATCGGGCCCGATGGAGAGTATATTGCAGGTCCTGTGTACGGTCCAGAGCCTTTGGTTGTTGATATTGACCTTGGACAAACTATTGCTTTCAAACATGACCTTGATGTTGCAGGTCATTATAGCAGACCGGACATCTTCAAACTATCGGTGAACAGGGAGGGTGTTCAGAGATAGGTTGGATGAGTAAGGGAGAGTTTAATAGGTAGATTCTGGATTCAGAATAGAGCTAGGTTCCATCCACGATGCCTGGACACATCCTGCCAAGCTAAATTCGCCTTGCTGATAGCGGTTGTCCTCTCACTATTAACCGTCCAGATCTCGTCTAATATATCGACGCATGCATCGACGTTCTTAAACCTCCTCAATTTATTCATTGTGACGAGCCGATTCCGAATGACACTGGCTTGCCGAGAACTTTCAGTTCTACTACCGGCGACAAAGAGAGGGAAAAGTAGAGAGCATTCAGCAAATGCACCCTGGGGAATTCTTTCTGACAAAGCGCAAATAGACTCAATATGAGTAGCTGTTCCTTCTGGTACTACGTCCGCAACAATTTGTTGTGGTACGCGTTTTCGCAGAACTGACTCTAAGTAGATCCAGGCTGCGCTGCGATATGTCTCACTTAGTAAGGCGAGAGGTTCATCGCTTGTAATACCGGGTTTGCACTTCCACTCCGTCAGACCGTTTGCGATGTTATGAGCCTCTTGGAGCAGTGCTGCCTGATCCAAGTCAGGGTCAGAGTTGAGATGACTAATTTCGGATAGGAAGAAAATGATTCGGGGTGCGTAGGCGCAATATGGATCGGCTAACGCATCGTCACTTGACATCCAGTAATCACCAGTCAACAGCGGCCGACGATCAAGGGAAATGCTCGTCAAGCTATCATGGTAGGCAAAGAACCGGAGTAGCCACTTAGCTTCAAAGCTCAAGTTGGTAGAAAGACGCAGTGATTCAAGACATGCTGCAGCGCCAGCAACGTGACAGGTCCATCCGACACTCGTTCCATCTGAGATGGTCTCCAAAGCGCACATAACCATAGCGATGGCGAGGCGCATCTCGCTTGTCAGACTGTTGTCGTCAAGAGAATTTCTGAACGAGGTTAATACCCGGCCACGGTGCTGCAGGGATATATCGTTGAAGTCTGGGTAGCACATGGCCAGGTGAGTTGATGATAGTGCAGTGATGGCGTCCAGGAGGACTGGGCAGTCAAATGCCATTGGTAAAAGTACTGATACAATATGAGTTCATAATGCGGGGATTGATATGCAAGGTTACTGACCAGAGATAAAACAGTTGTTCTCTATATTAGTAGACAGCATTTGAGCGAGAGTTGTCGTGTAGTATTGTAACATGGCTCGACGACTCGTGCTTAGATCCGTAGAATGACCCTCATCTGGTCGAACCAGATCGACGGGTTTGCTGATACTGATACCAGTACCAACTGCACCAGGGGAAGCTGATGCGTCTGTGACACGAGTATTCTGTACCCTCCGGGGTGCTCGGTATTCGCAGACCAGGTTCAGCCGCGAGCAGTCTCCACAAATGGGGACCCTCGTATCGCACTTTTTCCTGCGTTGGCGACATGTCATGCATCCATGTTGCTCTCGTGTGAATGGTCGCTTGGTGCGTCTTGGTTTGCTGGGGCCTGAAGCAGATTCCGGGCTGGTCGATGAATAGGGTTTAGAGGGGCTTGCCATATTAAGCTGCATGTATCCGAAACCCACTGCCGACTCTTGGTGAGTTATGCATAAGAGCGCTATGGCAATTGTCAAGGTGAAAAAGAGGGAAGAGAAAGGAAGTTGAGTGGAACTTGAAGGCTATGGACACGCAATCTCCGCTAGTACGTAACAGCGTTCACCCCGCACTTAGACGAAGACTAGGATGAAGTTAAAGCTTTCCCCCGCAAACAAGACCCAGGGTAGGTCGCTTGTTCATACCGTAGTTGTGCTAGTAAACCTTGAAGCCGACTATCCCGGTGCTGTAGACCTCCGGATCGGAATGGTGACTGAGACGCCGTTGATCCGACCATGGTGGTTCTATCTGTTTCTAGAGCGTCGATTGTATGTGACTGGCTGTAAGATAGGTAATGATAAGTAAGATTAACTTTATCAGCATCGATTCCGCGAGGCGGGTCTTGCATGGAGTAGCTTGTGGGGCTAGCCTCTGTTAAGAAATACGTAAGGCTATATATGAGTATAGTTGAGATTTAGGTAGATTTTATCATTCTTTAGGGCCCACAAGCTTTACGGCGCCGAAAGACCGTTCAGCTGTCTCATTGTCTGATTGCCACAGATAAGACCCCTGGCGCTCTTGACGCCCTTGACGCCCATGTGCTAAATATTCTCCACAATTCAGTTCATTCTGTCAATCTGGAGCTAAATGGTCTACGACATCTCAAGCGAAGCAATGCTCTTATCATCATTGTCAATTTGGTATTGACACTGTATCAAGATATCTACCCATGGAAAGATTCATATATGGCTGTTCCCCGCCTAACGATTTGGCCTGAACGTTGAACAAATTATTACCCTCTCGTTACACCATGTCTCCCTCTGAACAACTAGGGATCAAATCCGTCGTCTCGCCCCAGTCTGATGGCGACGACAAACCACAGATCGGATATGTAGAAGAAACTCACCTTCGAAAGCGTTTTACGCTTGTATCCACTATCGCATTCGGCTTCACAACCATGAACTCCTGGGTCGCCTTCGCCTCTGGTCTCGGTGTTCCTCTGACATGCGGCGCTGGACCTACTCTTATCTACGGCCTCCTAGTCGGTGGCATTGTCATGAGCGTCATCGCTGCTGGATTCGCCGAGCTTGCTTCTGCCTTTCCTTCTGCAGGCGGACAGTATCATATTGTGTATATGGTGTTTCCTCCTTCAACACGTCGAATCGCTGCGTTCTTTACGGGGTGGATATCGATTATTTATACCATGGGTGCTACGGCTTCATGCAGCTTTTTCGTTTCACAGTCGATCTTGAACCTGGCCAAGCTTTGGAATGAGGAGTATATCATCCACAGCTGGCATGTCTATCTTCTACATGTCGGCTTGTGTACCATCGCCTTTCTGGCTGCTTCGCGATTCCCAGCAGCTATTGGAAGTATCGGAGTCACAGTGTTTTGGCTATCAATTGCCGGATTCATCGCCTCAATTGCAACGCTTCTAGCTGTGAAGGAAGTCAAACAGTCAAGCAAATTTGTGTTCACCGATTTCCAAAACGCTTCTGGATGGACAGACGGTTGGGCAGCTATCATCGGTTTCGCAAGTTGTCTCTGGGCCTATTGCGGCATAGATGCGCCAAGTCATCTCTCAGAAGAGGTCGATAACCCAACCCGGAACATACCTATCGCCATCGGTGTCACGATTTCCGCTGGAATTGTTACCGTGATTGTTTGGAATATTTGTCTGATGTATGTCATTACCAACGTTCAAGGTCTCATTGCATCAGGTGCGCCGATCATTGAGGTCTATAATCAGGCTTTGGGTTCGAAAACAGCCACGACAATCTGGGCCGTCTATTACATCGTCTTATTCTACCATATTATTCTCAACCTTTTCGTTTTTTCGTCTCGAATTCTATGGTCATTCGCCCGAGATGGCGGTGTTCCCTATTCCTCCTTTGTCGCTCGCCTGAGATGGTCCAACCCAGTTCGCGCGACTGCTATCATGCTCTGCCTCCAGATCGTCATAGGAATCCTCTATGTTGTGTCTACAACAGCCTATAGCAGCTTTGTCAACCTTACTCTATTTGCCCTCAATATCACTGTGGTCCTGCCGCAAGGCGCACTGTTATTTCGAGGCCGGGATTCTTTGCCTAAGAGAGCTTTTTCCTTAGGTAAATTTGGTTACCTCATCAATGCGCTGGCGACGATCTTTGCGCTTTTCTTTAGTGTTGTATTTGCATTCCCTGTTGTTTATCCTGTCACTGGAAGCTCTATGAACTATCTGGTTGTTATTTTTGCTGTTAGTCTGATCTTCATAATATCGTCTTGGGTTTTGGGCCTCCGGAGGAGCTTTACGGGACCTCAATAGTAGAAGATTAGTACATGAAGATTACATAAACAGTATTGTTGTTATTCTTACTCTCTTTCCTTTCCTTTTCATGTCACTGCCTGTTATAACTACATGGGCGGTCCACCGTCCCTTGGGATATTGAATATTTTCACGTCAGCTTTGTTACTGCGTCCTTTGTTTTCGCAGACTGCCTGAAGCCACCTTCTTCCATAGGCATCAACTTCGAGATATGGCCCTTGAAGAATAATACGGAACACGCCAAAAGTGTCACTTAGAAAACATAAAGCTTCTTCTCTCCTGCTGCATACTCCCCTCCTATCGAAAAGACCTTTGAAAAAAAACAAATAAGAGGAGTAAGGGTTCCCAATCAACAGATTTGTGCCGATCGCGACAGTGATTAAGGAGCTGGGCTGGCTGCTTTTCAACCACGCATGGCAGATACGGCCCTTTCCTATA
Organism: Fusarium concolor; assembly: GCA_013184415.1. NCBI lineage: Eukaryota > Fungi > Ascomycota > Sordariomycetes > Hypocreales > Nectriaceae > Fusarium > Fusarium concolor. The sequence continues at coordinate 1,164 of JABCJY010002201.1, read as the reverse complement.
TTTATGTCTACCCTTATAATTCCCATCTAAAGTATAGAACTCAAAAACTCTACTACATCATCCATGCCATGGGGCGAATTGAACCAGTGCCCTCCACTCCTATACTCCCTCCATATCACTTTCGCCCCAAACCCTTTCAATATCTCACACTGCTCCCGACCCCAACCCACCAATACCAACGGATCGTCAACGCAATGTTCCAAGAGCATAGGCGTATTCTTGATAACGTCATTGTGTGAGGGGGACGAGTGGACTCGAAGCGTCATGCGCATCTCATCAAGTGTTCGGCCAGCAAACGGGCAACGCCCGCTGAAACCAATAAAGGCGCCCAGTCGTTTGTCTGGGGATGGGATGTCGAGGTTGAATAATGTGTGCACGCTTGTTGCAGATCCCATACTGATGCCCATTAAAATGACCTTGTCCCACCTCCCGTTCAAGTCACTTGCCTCCTTGGCCAGAATATCGCGAATCTTGGGCACGACTTCTCTAAGTCCTTCTGCCTGCAGATCTTCGTTTTCTGCAAAATTTCTCACGTTCCAGACGTCGAACCACTGGTTCCACTCATCAGGTTGACTGGCGCACTTTCTTTTAGGCGCTTGAGGAAACACCCATCGAAAAGAAGGAAAAGCGTCGGCAAGCGTGCGGCCTTGAGAGTCGCGCGAGTATTGGAGCGAGTTGCAAAAGTTGGCAGCGTTATCTCCACGGCCGTGCAGGAAGACGACGGTATGTGAGTGCGTTTGGCCTTGGGCTGGGGGTACTTGGATGCTGCTGAGAGGAGGGGAGTCCATTGGATCGATAATGAAAGAGGGGGTAATAATAAAGTCAGATGAAGTAAACGTTCAGGGAAAAAATTAAGAGGGGGCGAGTTCTTTATGATATTACTCAGGACAGGTAAGGGGAGCCCCGCTTTATTATCCTTATCACACGTCCCACTATCCAATAGTGGGATCTTGCTTACCGCGCGACAGCTACCCTAACTGTTGAACCTGATTATCTGTGAATTGTGCTTGATTAAACTGTGATGTCTTTCTGCCCCCCTTTTGGGCTAATGCCTTAGACTATTCCTAATTAGGACCTATCTAGTTAGGTAACAGCGCCTTTCTTGATCTGAGGTTTATTTATACTAAATGCCTTATGTACCCTATACCTATTCTCGGATTATAT
>JABCJY010002191.1:0-13994 GCA_013184415.1 Fusarium concolor | reverse complement strand
ATTCCATATCAAATTGTATTTATAGCCAAATAAATTGATAAAGTAACAAGATTTTCAAGTGAATGCCAAACTGAGGCCTAAAACTAGCACGCTCGGAAACATGTCGCCTACGGTATTGCTCGCACCGTGCTGTAAAATAGGTAGGTTTTCATGGACCCCATGAAATTTTCCACTATATTGAGTTATCACTGAACCAGCAAAATGGCGACCGATAATTCTGGTCCTCCAGCTAAAAAAAGGAAGACGAAGACGAAGACGGACCCAAATTCAATCACGATAGGGGGCAAGACCATTTCCCTTGAAGGATACCTCACTGCGCCTGCGCCTGCGCTCAAACCAGCTGTCCCTGTAATCTCATCAACACCAGACGCTGCCACAGAATTGAAGGAGGAGATCATTCGGACGACGAAACCCTCCAAAGAACGCGATGTTAAGTCTCGCACTCGAGATGACCCAAAGCTGCTGAAGACACGCAAAGAGCTTCCAATATGGCAGTATCGCGAGGAGATCCAGAAAGCGCTGCGAAAATCTGGCAGCGACGTGCTCGTTTTAGTGGGTGAGACTGGTTCCGGAAAAAGTACACAGGTCCCGCAGTTTCTCTATCAAGAGCCTTGGTGCAGACACCAAAAGATTAAGATCGCCGGCTCAGATGATGAGATTTCTGTTGGTGGCATGGTTGCGATCACGCAGCCTCGACGAGTCGCCGCAACAACCTTGGCCCATCGTGTTTCTCAAGAAGCTGGCACACCACTTGGAAAGGGGCGTCGAGATGGTTTGGTAGGTTACTCTGTTCGGTTCGACCACCAGGTTCCGAAGGGTTCAAAGATCAAATTCTTGACAGAGGGTATGCTACTCCAGGAACTGCTGCGGGATCCTAATCTTAGGAGCTACAGCGCTATCGTGGTCGACGAAATCCACGAACGCAGTCTCGACGTTGATCTTCTAGTTGGTTTTCTCAAGGAGATTCTTGCAAGCGACTTGTCTGGCCGCGGCGGCATCCCACTTAAGGTGGTCATCATGAGTGCAACAGCAGACGTGGAAGGTATTCAAGAATTCTTTAAAGATGTCCGACCCAAGAGCAAAGGTGAGAACACACTACAGGTTCTCAAGATCAAGGGACGGCAGTACCCCGTTACAGTTCACCATGAGCCGCGACCTGTGCCCGACATCCAAGACGCGCTTCTTAAGACGATATACAAGATTCACTTACAAGAGCAGCTTCCGGGAGACATTCTTGCTTTCTTGACGGGCCAGGAAGAGATTGAGGCTGCCCAAAAGCTAATTGAGGAGTACGCGGCAACGCTGGCCTCCAATGTCCCGAAGATCAAGGTGTTCCCCTTGTACGGTCAGCTGTCGATGGACGCGCAGCGCGAGGCGTTTTTGCCTGTCAAGACGCCTTTTACCCGAAAGATTGTGCTAGCAACAAATATTGCTGAGACCTCGGTCACTGTTCCGGGAGTCAGATACGTGGTGGATTGCGGCAAAGCAAAGGTGAAGCAATACCGAGCACGTCTCGGCATGGAATCTCTCCTTGCAAAACCCATCTCCAAATCGTCTGCTGTGCAACGAACCGGTCGAGCAGGCCGTGAAGGCCCAGGAAAATGCTTCAGATTATATCCAGAATCGACGTTCAAGACACTGCAAGATTCCGATCTTCCAGAGATCCTCCGAAACGACGTTTTAGGGGCAGTTTTGACGATGAAAGCACGAGGGATCCAGGATGTTCTTGCGTTCCCCCTCATGGATCCCCCGGAAACAGAAGCAATCGAAAAGGCTCTGATCCACCTACATTTCCTTGGCGCTCTCAACGACGATGGTACAATCACGAAGACTGGTGAAATAATGGCTCGCTTTCCTATCTCTGCGCCGCTGGGGGCTGTCCTTCTTGCTGCTGCAAATCCTGAGTTCGATTGCGTGGTTGAGGCGATCGACATCATATCTTGCATCACGTCCGGTGAGGACATTTTTCTGAGCATTCAGTCTGAACAAGCCCAAGAGGAGGTCGAAAATTTCAGAAAGGAGCTTCAACGGCGTGAGGGAGATATCATTACATATCTCACCACCATCCAACAGTACACGGCGGAGAATGCAGACAGGATTGATTGGTGCAAGAAACGAAAAATCAACATGCGGAATATGAGGCAAGCACTGAACATCCGAAGACAGCTTCGCAGTATGTGTCTCAAGGAGAAGCTTTTGGACGAGGCACCACCGGCTGATCCTCAACCATTTGTTCCTATCTCACCAGAACGTGCTGAGCAGGTTCTCAAATGCTTCCTGCGAGGCTTCGCTCTAAAGACTGCCATGCTAGCTCCAGATGCCAGCTTTGTCACGGTTCAGGGCAAACACGTCGTTGCCATCCATCCTGCCAGTGTCTTGCATGGGCAGAAGAAAGAGGCCATCATGTTCCTAGAGCACGTCTACACTAATAAGAACTACGCGAAGAAGGTCAGCGCCATTCAAGCTACATGGATTGTAGAGGCAATGGGGGCCAAATAGATGGCTAATGACAATGGCTCTGATTTCATGTATGAAGGATCCTCGTGGTTTCCTCTGAGACTCCGAAGGTGATTTCCATAACAATATAAGCTTACCCAACCATAGACCATGACGTTCATTATTTATCAAGAATTCCTCATATCATTGTCTAATCTTATAAGGACATACAAAAATTCCAATTCACATGATGTATAACGTCTTGAAGAATTACTTATGGCTATGCCCTGTTATGGAACCATATTAAGCTTAGTCCAGTCGTGCGCGATGATGTTTGTTCAATCATAAATTCATTAGGTCGCGGTCTGATCTTACAAAAAGATGAGCACCTATGCAATGGGTCTATTCTACATGATATACAAGTTTCGCCTATGATTCCTGCTCGTCACCCTCTTTGCCCCTGTTTTGAATGGCCTGCATCAACTCATATAGCTGGTGTATTTGCTCATCTATGGCAGAATGTTAGATATGGTTCTCAATCTACTGCTCAGTTTTACTCACCACTCATCTTTGAGAGCTTTTGCTCATCAAGCTTATCGCCAACCCACTGATCGCCCTCAATCTTTTGCGCGTACAATTGCCACTCGGTCAAGAAACCAATCTGAGGGTCGGTTAACACAACACTCTTCTGATCAACTCTCGAAAGTAACATACCAGATGGGCCGGGTTATCCACCTTTCTGTGCGCTCTAAACTCTGCTTTGATGTACTCATCTCCAAGGATCCTCATCTCAGGCGGTAAGTGCTTGCGATGAGCGCGGAGAAGGCGGCGATATAAGGGGATGGGAGGCAGAAGGGCCGTAGGGTTTGCCTTCAGCCCTCGCTGAGTATTTGCGGCTGATGCAAGCCTTAACAGAGATTGACGCATTGTGAAGAAAGTGCTTATAATGTTATAATGACTACTTCGTCATTTATGCGTTTGAAAAAAGGCCTAATGGTCGCGGTGCTGACTGCTAAAAGTTGAGTCGTTGAAATTGAATTGATGTCGGACAGAGTCGCGGATGTCGACATTCTCGAGCACAGTGTCCGGCACATTACCACTAACACAGCAAACGCCCCACTACACAGTGCACACACTCACAACTTTTTTATACCTAGGTATCTTACCTATCAAAGTCCCGAGGGCCTCATAAGTGGTCGAACAAACACCATTCGCCATGTCTTTCTCATTTGGCTTCGCTGGTGACGATATCTCCGACGACGAGCAAAACTCATCTGTCATCAAATCCAAGCCAGCTCCCGTAGCCACCAGCAGCGCATTTCCCGTCCCAGGAAAGCCTCAGCTTCCACCAACCGTCCATCAACTGTCCGACCTGCTCGCTCAGTTGCCTTCTAAGATCGCCTACAGCCTTCTAGATGTGACACTTGACGATGGTACTGCTATTCAACTACCGCGAAGAGAGCTCTGGGATGTGAGAGTGCAGCTAATGGCTGAGGAGGAGGATGTTGCTGGTGCGCAGTCTGAGGGTCTGGGCAGTCATGATGTGAAAACGGGCGTTTATGAGGGTGGCTTCAAGAGCTGGGAGAGTAGTGTTGATCTCGTCAAAGTACTTGCTGCGAACAAGGCTATCTCAACATTGGAGCAGAAGGCCTTGCGAGTAATGGAGGTACGTAAAGTGACTTATATACATGTCTTATATCTAACCCTAGGCCAACAGCTTGGATGCGGTACCGCTCTGCCTTCTTTAGCTATATTCCAATGGGCTATGGCCTCGACAGCGGAAAAGAAACCTTTGTCTCTTATCATGGCGGACTACAACCCTTCAGTTCTCCAGCTCGTCACTCTTCCCAACTTCATCTTGTCATGGGCTCTTAACAACATGCAGCTACCCGCTCTTCAGGAGGCCTTCTCGATCGAGGGCGAGGTCGAACTTGGCCCTGATGTTCTCGCTGCCTTTCAGCAATCTCTTGCAGAGTCAAATATCACACTTTCCTTTGTCTCTGGTGCCTGGTCCCAGGAATTCGTCGATCTCATCTATACTCTTCCTTCCGGACATAATCAACCAAGTAGGACACTACTCCTCGGTGCAGAGACAATCTATTCCCCGTTTGCCCTCCAGGCCTTCCTCGAGACTCTCTTCTTGATTCTCGAGAGGGAACAGAATACTGAAGGTAGTGAAGCAGGTGCTTATGTAGGAGCAAAACGTCTCTACTTCGGCGTTGGTGGTTCGCTGAATGATTTTATCGACAAGGCACGACAAAAGGGGGCTAAGGTAGAACAAATCAGAGAAGAGGCAGAGGGAGTGCGGCGTGGTGTCGTCCAATGCGTCCTGGGACCTACATAGACAGAATAAAACCCGTGGTAAATAAAGACGAAAGGAATGGGAGTCAAATACAAGCGATGGCCACTTTTTTGCTTCGGCTCTCAATAATGAGAGAAATTGTACTACTCAAAGTAATATGGATATATATATATATATGCCTTCCTTAAACGCCATTCCCAGCCCATCCGTTGTTTTCATGAATGGAACTATAAGTTCAGTTGAGGTACTTAATCCCAGTTCATCCACTTCCAGGAATGACAGGCTTATTTACTCTTCATTTGCTTCTCACATACGGGACAGTACCAAGTGCCGGTAGGCTCGCTCTTTAGTCCAACACATGACCAGTGAAACCACTCGTATGGACAATTGACGTTGTCGCACGCGACCATGTCCCCATAGCTAATATGATGGCAAAGGCAATACTTTTTGTTATCGCCAACCTCATCCTCGTCATCATCGGCATCTCCTATAATATCATCACCGTCAATATCCTTGCCATCAGCTACTGGTGTGTCTCTCGACCGACCATCAGTGCCGTCTTCATCTTCGCCGCTACCACTGTCGACATCCGAAAGTTCACTATCATTCGTTGGCGCAGGCGAGTTACGACTGGAAGCCTTCTTCACTCGTGACAATTTCGACTTATTGGGTGGCTTCTTTCGGGCTCCACCAGTAGGCGTACCTCGACGACCGCTCGCCGTTCCTGTTGACTTGACAGACCCAGCCCTTGGGCCAGCGCTACCTGCCCTCGCAAGACCAGATCCCCCGATAACACCGCCCTTAGGAGTGCCTGGTCCAAGTGAAGAGTGTCTTGCTAGGCCACTTGACGTAGTCGGTACAGTTCCCAATGCAGGGTTCATGCGAGGAGCACGTTTAGTCGCAGGTCCTGCAGAACCTTCTCTCTGTCGGTTCAAGATTATGCTGGCGGCGGGTGTTGCAGGAGCGGACGCAGCGTGTTGCGGAGCCTGTGCGTGGCGAACGTTGGGGTGATTCGGGAGTCGAGCAAGCGTAGGATTAGAGGAGGTTTGCGCAGCGGCGAGAGGGGTTGAGGGGCCCGCGGCAGTCGTCATATGGCTCGCTGGGTTGATAGCTCGGATCGAGGGGGCTGTATGGTTTGCGGCACTTGGTCGGAGCAAGGAGGGGACTTCGTCGGGATCGGTGAAGCCAGGTTCAGCTCGGTCGTAAAGCAACTTTATTTGAATATCCAAGTTTCGCAGATGCTTATCCATTATGAGCTGCATCTTTTGACACAGGGCAATCTTTTCTTGAGACAGCTGGTCGGCTCGCAAGTAATTCTCGCGGATTTGAGATCGAAGAAGGTCCTCTTTAGGGTTGGGCTCATGACTTCCGTTTGTCTTGATCCATTTTTGTAGCTTTCCGTCACGATCTTCAATTGTTCGGATGCATTCGTTATACTGACGGTCCTTGTCGGCAACCTCTTCTTGTACGAAGCGGATCTCCTCGGGGAGGTTCTGGACACGGTTGATCCAGTCATCGAGGATCAAGCCAGGGTCGAGAGGCTCGGCTTGAGGCATCCTCTTGACGAAGTCGATGGACAAGTCGTCTCTAGGCATGATTGTTAACGATGGCAAGGTCGGGCGACAAAAGCGAATAGAGAAATGCGATGACGTCGAAGCCTGAGACTCAAGACCCGTGCGACGAGCTAAATGGATGCGCACGACTATGCCGCAAGGCCAGGATAGATGTAGATGAAGTGAAATAGATGGTAGTCAGGCAGATTCAGACGATCGATCTGATGGCTGGTAGGTTTGATCTATGGTAATCGAGACAAGACAAGGGCAAGGAGGGTCTTGAAGACACAAAGTGGTCCCATATGACCTGACGAATACGGGTCCCGAAGCCAAGTGGCAGAGGAAAGAGCAGGGGCAGGAAGGGGTTGTCACGAGCAACCTGCAAAGCAAAGCAAAGGCAAGGGCAATGCTTTGGTTCGAGATCAAGCAAATCCAAAGAAGAACGCGGAGAGCAACTCGTGATGAATGACTCGGGCTCGGCTCACCTCGATACCCACTTGCTCGCTTGTCCTTTCTTTTGACTTGAGAGCAGTGAAAGTCGCGGTGCTCTGCTCTGCTCTGCTGTGCTGTAATCCAAGGAGCAGCCGCGAATGTGTTCTCTTAAGGGCGCTGTCTTTGAACACGACAGTGATGTAGGTTAGGTGGAGAGTGTTGCTCAGGTTGGTGTAGGTACCATAGGTTTGGAGAGCCGGAGAATCTAAGTCAGCCTTTTCCTTCAGACAGCCACAGCTTAGTCTCGTGCTATGACCTATCTGGCATAAATCGGTTTAAACTCCACTAAAAGATGAAAGCTGCAGGTTGGTTCCTGGCGATGTTTCTCCATAAGAGAAGTATTTTCAAGTCTCCTGCATCTGAAACCCGGGAGTCTGGCTTAGTGTTTTTGCTGAAAGTTACCTGACGCTACTTCTCCCCAGATACCAACCACATGTTCACAGGGTCTCCAACCGCTTGCATTTATCCCATTTTCGACTCTCAACATCTGAAGCCATCTCTTTCACCAGCTGCATCAACTTTGCCAAGCAAGTCGACCACCCCAAGTTTTCGCCAGAGAACGCCGCTCAAGGATCACCATATCAACTTTATCTTGTCTGGAGTGCCTTATATCTCATACCACAGATTTTATCATTCGTTGAGATATTTGACATTCGACAACAGCTTACTCAGTCACTCAACCAACTGCATTACCTGATACTACTACTCACATGTCAAGGGACCGCTTATCTTATACTTCGCAACGATGAACATAGACTCGTATAGGTACCGGGTGCCTAAACCCAATTACCTTCCACACATTGCAGACGAGGATCGTGATAACTCAGTCGTCGAAGAGTTCACCAACACGCCTTTGGGGCTGGCGAGTGAGATGGACAATGCCAAATTCTATAACAAATGCAAACGCCTCGCCGAAGAGTCTGGCATCACACGGCCGAAAGGATACAACGTTTCCTTCCACTGCAATCCAGACATTGAGAAACATCATTTTGGTGTCACTCATCCTATGAAACCTTGGCGTTTAACTCTTTCCAAGAGTCTCATTTACTCTTACGGCATGTCCTTCGCCATGGATAACTATATTTCAAGAGCCGCCACCTACGAGGAGCTTGCAGAATTTCACTCATCTGACTACCTGGATTTCCTTGGCACAGTACTGCCTGAGCCAGTGCCTCGAGATCTTGAAAACCAAGGGGTTGATCTCAAGTTCAATCTTGGTGGTTCCGACTGCCCCCTCTTCGATGGCCTTTTCAATTATTGTTCATTATCCGCCGGCGGATCCCTTGATGCAGCCAGGAAGATCTGCTCCAAGCAGTCTGACATTGCTATTTCTTGGGGCGGCGGTCTTCACCACGCCAAGAGATCTGAGGCGTCCGGTTTCTGCTACATCAACGACATTGTGATCGCCATTCTGGAGCTTCTTCGCTACTATCCTCGAGTCTTGTACATCGATATCGATGTTCATCACGGCGATGGCGTAGAAGAAGCCTTTTTCTCTACCGATAGGGTCATGACTGTCTCTTTTCATAAGTATGATCCAAACAATTTCTTCCCTGGCACTGGCGCTCTCGATGACAATGGCCCCAAGAGCGAGCATAACCCGGGCGCTCACCACGCTTTCAACGTACCATTGAATGATGGCATCACTGATGAGCAGTATGACCATTTATTCAACACTGTGATTGGCAAAATCGTGGAAAAGTTTCGACCCGGTGCCATCGCTTTGCAATGCGGCGCAGACTCTTTAGCCGGTGATCGACTAGGCCGCTTCAATCTCCAAGTCCAAGGACACGGAGCCTGCGTCAAATTCTGCAAAGAAATGGGCATTCCCATGATTCTCTTTGGGGGCGGTGGTTATACACCACGGAATGTGGCTAGAGCCTGGACTTACGAGACAAGTATCGCTATCAACGCCCAAGACAAAATCAACCCAATCCTTCCAGAACATGCTCCATGGCGCGACCATTTCCGACAGGATACACTCTTCCCTACTCTCGAACAAATCCTTGGCGAACCGCGGGTGAATAGGAACCCCCCAAAGCGCTTACAGGAAATCGTACAACATGTTACTGAACAACTCCGCTTTGTGGAAGCAGCACCAAGCGTTCAGTTCCAGACAATACCGCCTGATCTGGGTGGCATTAGAGATGAGGTCGAGGAACGGCTCAAGGAGGAGAACGAAGAGAGGCGAGATGAGGTTCGCAGAGCACGAGAAGCTGCAGTAGGAACTGCTATGCAACTTTGAGACTCTCCCGGGAGTTCTTGACATCCTTATAAGGCCACAGTGGGCCAGGTTCCTGGTCAATCAAAAATACCTATCTCAGCGTCTCCGATTAAGCTCAAGCTAGGTCCTACACAGAGTTAGCCAATTTTATTTGGGCCAGCCAATGCCGAGCTGAAAAGAATCGCCCGAAGGCCCTTCCCGTCGAAAACCATGAAGGCAAGGGCGACCCATAACCAGAAGGGCGCAGTTCTTCTCCCGCGTTTCGCTCTCCACAATAATTTCACCTCTGACCTTGCCATGTTTAGTACCCTGGAACTTTGGTCCCTGGCTACATATGACCACTAAATAAGCAATCGGAGGATCGTGCTCAGAAACACGGCTTGCACGGCTGTGTCAGTGCATGATCATTGTCATTTGTAGCACCATGTTCCACAGAATCCTTCCGAACTCACCTTCCAGGACAGGCTTCATGAAGCGACGGGCTTATCCTTCTACCTACCTAGGTATGCATCATTAAGGTGCCAAGGTATGCAACGGACATCAACAACGAAGCCAAGTAAGAATATATAATAAGAACTTCACTACTCCGTACCATCTGATGTTTTGTATCTTCTCAAGTTATTAGGTTATCCCCAACCAACACAGGGTCTTGCTCGCTTCACCTATATCCACACGCCTTCTATTTTAGGACTCAATTTTCACTGCTTATTCAACCATCAACCTGGCAGGCATTCACTTATCTGTTCCAACGCCTAGGTCCTACTCTTGCAATTCAACTTGCCCGTTATGGTTATCTTCGGCCGAATTGCTCTTACTGCTCTGGCCCTTGGTGGCTCTGTAAGCGCTCGTCGCAATAGCGAATGTCAGGTTGCTGACCGTGCCAAGGCTGTAAAGGCAAAGCCTGCTGCCACTGCCTCCTCATCTTCGTCTTTCGAGCCCTCGGACTTCAAACCTGGTGTTCAATGGGAGATTGTCCTTCACCAACCTATCAAGCACGACAATGCCGCCGATTTGATCCCGTCCAAGGCCAAGGTCTGGGACATTGATATGGGACATGCTCGCGATTATCCTGAAATGATACCCCTACTCAAGGTAAGCCAACGATTATGATGGCGATTCTAAAGATAATCCCGAAGGATTAACTGTTCAAACAGAGCGCTGGCAAATTCGTAATTTGCTACTTCAACGCTGGAGCTGTTCAGGCTTGGGATGAAGACAAAGACCAGTTTCCCAAAGCTGTTATTGGTCACTCCTTGGCCTACCCCTACGACAGTGAAGAATGGTACCTGGACATTCGCGACTCAACTGTACTCAAGCTTCAAAAGGCGCGTCTCGATGTTGCTGCAAAGATCGGATGTGACGCCGTAGATCCCGATAATGTCGATGCCTGGCAGCAGGACGAAGAGGATCCTACAGGTTTCAAGCTGAAGCCGTCCGATTATGTCAAGTACCTCAAGGGTCTTGCAGAGTATGCCCACTCAATCAAGACCAAGGATGGCAAACCTCTTCTCGTAGGACAAAAGAATGCGCCCGAGATTGCCGAGGACCTCGTCTCGACCCTTGACTTTGCCGTCCTCGAGTCCTGCCGCGGTACCACGGATCCTAACGAGGAGAACTGGCCATTTTGTGAGGATTTTCAAACATATGTTGACGTCGACAAGCCTGTGCTCCAAATCGAGTATCCTCCCTCTATCGAAAAGACAGGGAAGCTCAGCCCGTCTGACAACACCTACTACTGTACCCCCAAAGACGAAGATGAGGGCTTCAGCAAGATTATCAAGTGGGCTTCTGCTCAGCTTGATGGTTGGGGTCAGTACTGTTACGAGGCGCCTTTCCGTACCCCTGTCATAAAGGAATAAGGTTGTGAACAAACCAAGAGATTTTGTTGTAGATGTAGATTGGGGTTATATCCAGCAACTGGGCCATGTCTGTTGAGATTTAGAGGTGTTGGTTTTATTTATCCAGTCACTTTACACTTAGAATGAACAATATTACATGAGTTGATGCATCCTGTCGCAGCTGGTTGGTATCCTCAACTTAGCTTTGCATATGGTGACTAATTCATGGCCTCGTACTAAGGTTCTCAAGTCCCAAACTCGAGACTTCTAGTGAATCAACTCTCTCGTCCATTCGTTTGTTGATGCTCTGATGATGGCTCTTGATGTTTTTGTAGTATCTGATATAAAAAGTTCATAGTCTTCTTATATCTTGTACACTTCACGCTCAAGCATCCAATCCTCCCGGCAACTCCATCGGCCTTGCGCCTCCAGTCTTTCCGTGATGTATTTCTGCTCACGAATGCCAGAATTGCATTTGCCCTGCTGGTCAAAGTCGCAACGGTCCTTTATCCAGAGAGGAATAACACTGTAATATAAATGTTACTAAACGATTAAGCCGCATCGGTAAGGGAATATAGATAGTGAAGTGACTATCGTGAACAACATAGTAGATGCCCTATAATTTAGCTACTGAAAAGCACTTACGGAAACCGCCCACTTGGCCTATAAATAGCTTAAAATAAAAAAATAAAATAAAATAAAACAGGTTTTGTTTCAATATCTAACAAAGAGATAGTTTTTACTTTGTGGGTGGCTTATGTGACTTGGCGGTTGTAAGTCGCAACCCCTGATAACAGGTAAAGATATTATAATTTTACCACCACAACTCAAAGCTAAGTAAACAAAAGCCAGACACTCATCTAATGTCTCTGAATGCGGACGCAAGAAACCAATGGCCATAATTGTACACTACACAGCCGCATGTTTGTGCTTCATGACATTCTAGTGCCAGACGCTATGCTCCCAAGGAAGATGCAAAACAAAACACCAACTCGAATGCCAAAAAAAAAAACATACAACAGCGGGGATTCGCTGGTCGTCACCGACCCAACTACTAATCCGCCGGTTAGCGGCTTGACTATGGGAGAGCGGACGGGATCCCGTATTTTCCACTACCTTTGGTCGTATGTGATAGGTAGTGGGTTTGTTTGGAGCTATATGGAGGTCTCCTATCATAGAGTTCCCACATCCGATGGCCCTTTTCTGACATCAAAATACAGAAAGGGAGTGAATCACTGACCCATTGCCAAGGCTTGTGTAAAACATAGTCGACAATAGTCAGTAGATTGTGTTCAGGTCACTGTGTTATGTCCGCTCTGGCCTTCTGGTGCATCTTTTGAAGCTGGGCTGCCACAAACACCACAAGTGTAACACCAATAGCGAGGCCTATCAGTAAAAGCATAATATCAACGGGAACTGGGTTGCCGTTGAATGTTTTATGGAAGAGAACATCAAGACCAGACTGCGAAAAGTTTAACAGACCAGAGAGACAAATGATAAGACCATACACGGTTCCGAAAGTTCGGAAACCAAACACCTTCGCACTGTAGTCGGACACAGCTGTGTAGTAAAATGGGCGGTACAGAACGAAGAGGACAATTCCAGTGTATGCCGCCCACTCGTAGGGGAGTACACCCAAAATACCGATAAGTGTGCCACATGCAACCAGAGTTGCCAGCACGAGAACAGTACTGACATGGTCGAGAGCTGTTCCGATGAAGGGAATCGCGAAGATTCCACCCGCTGGCAATGCGACATCGAAGAAGGTGTTGATCCTTACGGCACGCTCATGGTCTCCGAAGATAGCTTCGTATTGTGGCCGAATAGTCGCGACAAAAAAGTTGATGCGCGTCATTTGAACAACGGTAAAGAGACAGATGAGTACAAACCAAGGAGATCGAATCTGCTCGACAACAGTGCAGTCATGGAGGATGCCCCATACACCTGATGCAACATGCTGTCTCTCCTTGGCCTCGACCTGATCATCCCCCTTTGATGAGCCAAGGAGGTTCTCAATATCATGTACCACTGCTTCACACCTTTCTCTCTCTTCGCGCCTCTCGTCACGTAGCAGAGCCGTGTGCTCATCTATCTCCTCCTGCGTACTTGATGTCGAGTGCACAACAAGACTATCGTCCGCCTCAGCAGCTTGGTCAACAAGTTCTCCAACGGTCTTGTAGGATTGTCCAGGCATGAGAAGAATTTGGCTGATAAGAATTACTGCAGGAACAAACAAGTACACGAGGAAGAAGCGCCGCAATGTAAAACCTCCTTCGGTGGCATTGTAGATCAAGCGATAAACAAGAAACAATGCGCTTGATGAATCGAAAGCACCTGTCAAGAGCGCAAGAATAAAACCCGAGTGTCGCGGGAAAGCATTAGAGAGCTGGAAGGACGAGATATATGTAAATGGGCCACCAAGAGCGAGGAACAAATATCCTGGGAGTAGGCCATCAAAAGGTAGAGATCCAGTATATGCCATGAGCAATGTTCCTATCGTTAGAAAGAGGCATCCAAACAAGCCACATACACGGGGACCGAAATGATCCAGAATTGCGCCTACAGGTAGAGCTGCGATGTTTGTTCCAACGGCAGCGACTGTGAACATCAGATTCAATCTGATTTCAACACATGTGTCGTGGGGATCGTCGGAAATAGCAGCTGCGTCGCTCGTTGGACTTTGGTAGTGGCTAAGCTTGCAGACATCGGAGTATGCCCCTTCGAGCTTGAGGACTGGTTTGATAGCGGCGTAGCCAAAAACTAAACAAGATTAACAACTTATCATGGAAATCGTTTGGAAAGAAACTTACCTATGCCCGCAGCAAAGAGACAGTGTACAACTGCAGCACCAATCTGGACTAGATTCACGTGTTAGTACTTGCTCCAACTTCTTCTTATCAGTGGATTATAAGTGGTAACTCACGCAATCTTTTCCATCGAGGAACCTCAAATGCCCCAACAGTTTCTGCATGTTGTTCATCTGGTCTCAGCGACGCCGTTTCGTAATCCTGAGGAACGGGATTAAACGTCAACCGCCGAACTCGCAAGCTCGCATCGCTCGCCCTTCTCTCGATCACAGCTCCAAGGTGACCCGGCGGAGCCGTCAGCGTCTCGATGCTTTGCACACGGTTCAGCGACATTATCTATAT
>JABCJY010002170.1:0-17109 GCA_013184415.1 Fusarium concolor | reverse complement strand
TAAAAGGGCATTAGACTACAATATTTCGACTAATTATGATCGAGCAAGTGGTTCGAATGAGAGAATGATTTGCTTCAGGGTAGCTTGTGTGACGTTTCACATCTTCCTCACCGACTTCGGCGGGGCACTAGACAACTCATCATGACTTCTCAAAAGACAAACAAATAAAACAAAGAAACAAAACATTACACAAATACAGTCAAGATGTCTGTATTCGATGCCAAAGTGACCCAAACAGGGCCTCTAGCAAGTCTCCCTTTTACTCTTCAATCGCACTTGCTAACAAACTCAGACTGAGGAAGAAGCCCGCTGGATCAAGCTCGAAAAGTATGCTATGCCCCTGCTAAACAATTCTCACTAACATTCCCAGAATCACATACCAAGATCCAAATGGAATCTCTCGCACATGGGAATCTGCCGAGCGTCGCACACGTCCTAAAGACGCTGACATCGACGGCGTCGGCATCGTCGCCATTCTCGAAAAACCCACTGGCAACGAACTAATCCTCCAAAAACAATACCGTCCTCCCATCGACAAAGTAACAATCGAAGTACCCGCCGGTCTAATCGACGAGGGCGAAACAGCAGAAGAATGCGCCGTGCGAGAACTCCGCGAGGAAACTGGCTACGTCGGAGTCGCTACTGAAACTTCGCCGATGATGTTTAATGACCCGGGGTTTTGCAACACCAATTTGAAGATGGTGCATGTTAGTGTGGATATGGAATTATCCGAGAATCAGGACTTGAAGCCACAATTGGAGGACAGTGAGTTTATTGAGGTTTTTACGGTCAAGTTGACGGATTTGTGGGATGTTTGTAAGAGGTTTGAGAGTGAGGGGTGTGCGATTGATGCGAGGGTTGGGACCTTGGCGGAGGGTATTTTGCTGGCGCAGAGATTTAAGCTGTGAGGGATTGGTAACGATAGACGATAAAAAAAGTCATGATAAATGGTTCTTTGAGGTAGACAAGCTATATTGTATTCAATTATGTATATGAACTGTTGATCCGGCATAACTAGTAAGCATGCAGTCTTCTAGACTGGCACAGCTTTACCAGCCTCCCCCTCATCAACACTGCAAACCTTGGAGCAAGAGCCTGCATCAGTTCGTCCATGCAGGATTTCAATCCACTGAATCTGCTGGTACGCAGCGCCGCCCTCGGGAATGGTACCAGTCCAACCATCATCACCATTACTCCAAGCGTTGAAGTTCAACTGAGAAGGATCACGGGGGACTTGGAAGTCGTTACGCCAGGTCTCTTTATCGTTGACCTTCCAGATGGTAACACCTGGAGTCCAGTCAATAGTGTGCTTAGCCCAGTCGGACCATTTGAGACCATCGGGCAGTGTAGCTTCCAGATGAGCACCTTCGATTGTCTCACCACCTTCGGTGCGTGAAGGTTGGTTAGTGTAGTGGATGATAGGGGGATCATCTTTTGTGAGGACCTCAATGTCTGCTTCTTGGGCGATAGGGAGATCGTCACAATTGAGACAGGTGAACATGGCTGTGCAAGCACCAGGAGAACCCTTGGTACGAGCGTACATGCGCATCGAGACGTAGTGATACTTCTCGATAGACTCGAACTCCGAAGCTGTCAGGAACCCATCGTGTCTAGCAGTTCGCATAGTCAACCATGTATCGCTCGCAGGAGAACCATCGTCATTCTTCTCGATGTACAAGTTGTTATACGTGTTCTGCATAGGAAATTCATCGTTTCCGTTCTTCCACTTCTGAGGACCCCATGTTTTAGCAAAGTCATTCTCCCAGTTGAAGAAGTCTGAAGTAAAGGGTGCTTCAGCGTTGCCTTGGACGGTGTCGATGAGAGGAGGAACACCAGCGTATTGGGATAGGGAACGGAAGTCAAAGAATGAATGGCTGGTGTAGTATTGAGGATCGTCGCCTTTAGTAACGTAGCAATCGCAGTCCTGGGCGAGAGCTAGAGGAGCTATGGCGAGAAGAGATGCGAGGAGGGCTTTGGAAGACATAATGAAGATGTAATGAAGATGTTGTCTAATGTCTAGATGAGAAGATACTATTTCACACAGAACTACCAGCTTTATATATCATCTTTTCCCTTTTATATGCAGTAAATGCATGATTAAGGATCAAATCATGATCCTATATCAAACGCGGTAATTATCAACATGTGATTTAAGCACAGCTTAGGTCAGAAACGCCAAGATGAACAAAATCACACGAGTAGTCGAGAATATGCTGTGATAGGTGTGATGCGATCGAAATACGCTCAAGGATCTACTTCCTTGTCGAGGAAATTAAGCTCAGGAGCGGGACGACCCACGAGCTTACATCCTGACAGGGGTAGTAGAGCCAAGACTCGAACTGCAGATGTTTGATGTAACGGTGACGGACGAGTTGAAGAAAACTCGGTGTGGGATTTGGTTTATTGGGAAAAGTATCCGGGTTGAGGATGAGTGGGATGGTGTTGAGGCTGAGCTGAGTAAGGGTGGTGCATTGAGATGAACAATCCATCGTTTGAGGAGTTTCAATAGGTGAAACAGGTAGTTTATAATATAGCGTGAGTCTACATTGGCACTGATGTTCAAACCTTAGGGGCCTGACTAACGAACGAACTCTTGAGACGGCGTAACGTTTAGATAGCTAACATTTGTCAAGGAATACCTAAAATTATATACAAGTTTAGGCCATCTTCATGCAGATTTATGATTCTTTAGGGCACACAAGTTTTATAGCATCTAAAGAGATAAGTCCTGTGAGGCACCCTGATATTAAGAGATAAGTTGTCAAATGCTGAGACATCCCTGTTCAAGTCAACTCGGAATCCCGACGACTGCTGCCAAGGAGGATCCAAACGATCAGGAGCTACAGCTAATCCTTGGCGATAGAATCCATGACAAGGCAGTGCAAGTGCATTCCCTTCCTTTGAGGCTGTGTTCATTATCTTGAAACAATTATCTAATAGGTAAAAAGTGCCGCTGAGTAATTCGAGACTAGAAGGGAGATGGTCAATATCACCAAGAGCTTGGTGAAGTCCACAGATCATTTCCCACCACCGGACTCTTCGGAACCGGCCTTGTCTCCCTTTCGGATGCCCCAAAAAGCCTCCTAACTTTCCGTCCCATCCAAGAAGTTATCTGTCCCAACATAGAACAAATACAAAAGTACAAAATATACCACTCCGAAGGCTCAACCTCTAACCTCTCAGGCCGATAACTCTCAAAAGCCATTGCCCTCTGCACCCATTTCCCATCACCGCTTCCATGTATACGTCTAATGATCCGCCTCTTAGCACCGCGGTATCCCGCAGTCCAGATGGAACTCATGTTTCGTAGGTTAGCTACCACGATGAATGTTGCGGCTGCGACGAGAATCGCTGTTATTGCTAGGCTTGGTCGGGGGTAATCTTCGTTTATACTCCATAGAGCTACGCAGAAACTTAGGGGGAGATAGAAGATGCTGACGTATGTGAGGAGTTTGACGTTTTCTCCGAGACGGGTTGAGACTCGACTTTCGATGACTCCACTGGCGCTGAAGAGCTGGAGTATATTAGTATGTAGAACAGAATCTGTTGAGAGGATACGTACGCCTTCTCTGAGAGCCTTTGTTTTGTCACGGCTTGACTCGAAACGCGTAGATATATCCCTTAATCGATCAATCTGCGTCTCAATCTCCCCCAGCACTCTCTTCGTCAACACTTCCGGAGCTTCTATCTCCCTCGACTCCTCGGCCGGATCAATCTCCATCATCATATCCGGCCACTCCATACGAAACTTCCTCCACTCTTCTATAGCATCATCAATTAGACCCTGAAAAGACTCAAGACAGCTGACTATCCAAAAATACCGCCGTGATCGCGAAAACGTATCGTCATCGAATAAAAGATTGTCGTGCTGGATTGGATCTAAAAATAGAGGATCGTGGTCGATAATGGGGTCGAGGGCGACTTGCATTCGACTCCATGCATTCGCGGCTCTTTGTAAACTTGTTCGAATCGCATCAAGCATAATGTCTTCTGAGCGATATTGTCGGCCATCATCTCGAGGAGGGTAAGTTCGCAGCGGGACCTTATGAGCGTCATGGGGATCGGGCTCAGCGGCCGAGGGCTTCATGATCAAGACGGTCCAGAAAGATCCCTGCTCACGGCGAAGCTCTTGATAAGAACATCCCATAGTGAAGGCCTGCTGCTTGATACAAGGCCCTTTAGGCCCATAAAGGCGTCCATAGTTCCAGGTTGATTGTTTGATAGCCGCTTCTATCGGCTTTGTACACAACTGGTACCAGGAAATGTGGAATGCCCTCCAAGGTACGTTTTCAGAGCCGTGCAATATCTTTGCGGCTGGCCGGCAGAATAAATGTTGATTCACCGTGGCCCGAAAAGCCCGTCCCAGGCTTGTATTTAGTCCAATGTCGTTGAAGAGAAGTTTCCATACAGTACCTGAGTTGTAACGCGTGCATTCCTCTTTTATCAGACCGGCAGTGATATTTGCTAGACCATCTAGCTGAATCACTCGACACCACCGACCTTCTCGGTATATCGGTTGTTCTGGATGATCTTGTATCACAGACGGATCAACCACGAAGCCATTTCCTTCTCTTTCAAGCGCCGGTTTGATCATTTCCCAACAGGGAGGCCCCTCGGGTGGACTTATAATGCCCTCGTATAATGAGCGGCCGCGCAGGTTGTACACAGCGTTTTGAGACCCCCCAGGACCCGTGAGATCAATGATGGTAAAACGATAAAGCTTGCCGAGTAGCTCACGCGTAGGCTCAAGATACTTGTCCAGAGAATGGTCAATATCATCATGTGCATGACGATGGCGAACCTTGATGCGAAGCTCACTTGTATGAAACGACAGGGGAAGTCTTCCATCTGGAGGCACGGCATACAAATCTCCAAGTGAGTGACGTATCTTGTCCCTCTGCGCCTTTTTGAGTCCAGTCTCAATGAAATATTCTCCCTCACCACCATAGGTGATCCCTTCGCGACGCGTATAAGCCATATACAAATTGCGCAGTCCGGGGAAGTGAGAGTATGGAACTTCAAGGTGAGCCGCCATCGATAAGTCATCAGGGAATTGCAAAGGAAACTCATAATCTTCATCATCGATGTGATACCATTTCTCATCATGCCCAAGGGTGAGTTGCCACCATGGCATAAAGTCTGGGACAGGGCTGATGGCAGTGTTTGAGGGAACGCTTGTCTTCCAGTCACTAAGATACCCTATTCAATAGATATCAGTACAAGTAACGATATTAAATATATTGACTGCCTTACAGTACTTGAACGATTGTGTGGGATCAACAACTATGGGTGTCTCTCCTTGTGGAAAGCGTGGAAGAAACTGCAGTTTCTGAAACTGAGTATACTGATACTGAGAGGCAGGCAAATGCGAGTTTAGCAGAAATGGCTGTGGGTCAACGGCGCAGAGTTGAAGTCTTTTCTTGTAAGAACTGGATGCGAAGCGAAGGATATTATCCAAGTTGTCGTCTTGTTGCGCTGCTGTACTGAGACTGCTTGACACGTCCGAAAGAGTCGAGTTGTCAAATCTGACATGATCATTAGTTTTGTCACCATGCCCCGACTTCAGCTCCACGGTCTGAGTGGCCATAAGCGATACTAATTTCTCGAGAAGATCATTCTGCTGTTCGCGCGCTTTTTTAATTCCTTGAATAAGTTCGAGACATTGAGATTGAAGATCTGGGTTTTTAATAGCCATTGGCTAACCTGGATGGTATGATGAAAGTGCTATGAAGTTGGGAAGTTGGGATCCAATGGCAATTGAATCCATGCCGCTGCCGCTGTGGATGGAGTCGGTGCTACTACCCTGACAAGGGTTATTACATGATACCGTAAACGCAGCAGGAGCTCATGGACCTGACCAGAAATGATCTGCCATGGCTAAAACCGGGCGGCATCTGTTCACATCATATGCCCTTTAAGAATCCAAAATGCTCCCAGCGTTCAGTGTTCCTCGATCCATGATAGAACCATCGAGTGTTACAGGAACCGGCGCTGCTACGAGGCTCAAGTGGGTGGACCGGCCGAGTCGGGTCCGCGAACGGTGTCCACGAGCTCCGCTCCGGGCTAAGATACGGGACGACCTATCGATTTTGTCTTCGGTCAATTTCCCCCACACTTGTCGTTGAACTGGTTGGCTCTGTAGACATAAAATAAGCAATCGTCAGGCATACGTTAGCGGCCCCCAAGTCGTCGCCATCATCTTGATAGCCTTCAAACTAGACCTTCCTAACAAAGAACCTTAACCCTAAAGCAGTCTCTAAAACAGCATACTGAGCCAACTGGCAAATACCGTCGTCAGCACCTCGTGATAGAGTGCGTGGTGTAGCTTGCGTGTCTGTCTCGATCTGGATTGCTTATTTCAGGGACAATACCTCATTGGCCAACGTTACGATAAGGCGGAGTAATCCCTCCAATAAGCAAGACGTCACATCGCGCTGGACCAATTACCAAGCAAGGATTTGTCGCAAAAGTTCCAGGACAACAACGCTTTATGCGTGCGATTGCGCACTTCCTTTCTTTCTTTTTTTTTTTTTTTTCGTATCGTCATTCTTTAATATGTTATAGTACCTTACTCTCTCTTGTCCTTGAGTCGTAGCAGCAGGATTCACTCCTTACGGTAGTATTTACTCATTCGCGTCTTAGCCATGGCGACGCAAAGAGAACCCACAGGCGATGAGATCCAGTGTTTGGTAGATACGGACGTTGAGAGCAATCATGAGATCGAAGGGGATGAAAACCCGACTGAAGAGTCGCCTTTGCTGCCAAACAACGCACCAAGTGAGAATGGGCCGTCAAAAGCATTCGTGCGACGCGCTTTAGCCATGGGCATGCTGGCGCTTCTCATGGTTGAAGTGAGCCAGTTCATCATGAACCCGCCTATCAAAATGATCACCGAGGATATCATCTGTCGACAACACTACCCAGATCATACCCTCAGGTTATATGAAAAAGAGGACCATCGTTGCAAGGGGGCCGCCGTTCAGAAGACTCTGGCTATGGTCCAGGGCTGGGCGCAGGCTTTCGACTTGGGAGTTCGTACGTGAGCCATTTTCTATCAAGAGACCTTCGCTAACATGTGTTAGCAATTATAACGCAGTTTCCATATGGCATTGTGGCTGATAAGTATGGAAGACGACTTGTCTTATTTCTGGCAATGCTGGGGTGTTGTCTTTCAACGGCTTGGCTTTTGATGGTTTGTAAGTGCTCATTATCCCATTCTTGCAACACATACTCACAAAACTCAGTACTATTTCCAAATATATTTTCTATATGGGCCATTCTTGGTGGAAGTGTATTCTTCCTCATCGGTGGTGGAGGTCAAATGGCCGTTGCAATGGTCTACACTATCGTTGCTGACATCGTCCCCGTTGATCAACGGACAGACATGTTCTTCCGCCTCGTCGCCCTAACACTTATCTTCAACGTCATCTTTAACCCAATCTCCGCATGGCTACTCCAATACGACCCCTGGTTGTCTATGTGGATTGGCTTTGCCTTCATGGTGTTTGGCACGATGTGTATTCTTCTCATCCCGGAGACGATGCATCTTCGACGAAAGAATGATAAGAGACATAATGAAGAGCATGAAAATGAACAGCTTCATGGTGTTTCGCTAAGTAAACAGACTGTTCTGAAGCAAGCTTGGTTCAGCATCAAGAATGATATGCAGCATGTTTGGCGCTTCATTTTTGCGTCGAAAAGCATCATGATGCTCATGCTTGCAATTGCATTCTTCTTCCCTGTCAGAATTGTACTCACAGGAGTGTTGCTGCAGTATATGTCTAAACGCTTCGATTGGTCATGGTCAAAGGTAAGTTTCTTTCTGAACTCTGCATCCAGCTTCTAACATTGCAACAGGCAACATATATATCAACCATTGGCATCGTCGCAACAGTGGTGTGCTACCTCATAATCCTCCCCGTAGCATCCGACTTCCTCAACAAGAGCCACCGTTATAAATCACGCCCCGTCGCAAGAGATCTGCTCCTCTCGCGCATTACCATAACAATCATGGCAGTGGGGTGTTTCTTAATGGGCGTTGCTTCAGTACCCTGGCTCTTCATCGTTTCTCTTATCACAGTCAGCGCCGGCAACTCTTTTGTGGCACTCAGCAGAGCCTTGATCAATGCACTAGTCGAGCCGCATACTATTGCCACGTTGAATACCACCATCTCGCTTATTGAGGTGATCATGGGTCTTACCGCGCCCGCCATGAGCTGGCTCTTGGGCCGGGGTATTGAAATGGGCGGTCAGTGGATGGGTCTTCCGTTCATGGTTACTAGTGCTTTGGCGATGGCTACGGCTATAATGCTGTTTATAGTGAAGCTGCCGACCTCTGGTGTTGCTCAAGCTCATGAGGGCTGAGTGGATGGGTCAGGTAGAGATGGATAAGGCAACAAGGGAATTTTATAGAGGTATGACATTTTTTGTTGACATTTAGAGTAAATTAGACATTGATATACGTAACCAATCAATCAATGCGACATTTCATGGTTGGATGGCATTGTAGACATTTTGATCCCGTCTTGAGCTGATGCACGGTGCACACCTGCCCGATGCTGCAGTCAAGCTTCACTTATCGATAAGCCGCCCCGCGGTTGCCTGCTCCACCTCAGCTTCTGGAGCCTCAACTAAACAATCATCATTCATCTCCATCAACACTTCCTTTGTTCCGCCATACAACCAAGTATCGAGCAGGTCATTCCTTTTTGAATCAAAACTCATAGAAAGCGCATTGCTAGACCGTCGATCCCGCTCCTTTCACCATGTCGGACGACGAGGATTTCATGCAAGAGTCGGATGAGGAGCAGTAAGAAAGCTTGGCCGTGCATGCGCATTGTATCACTAATTGCGACTAGGTACGATTTCGAGTACGAGGAAGACGATGACGAAGAGACCGGCGATGTTGATATCGAGAACAAGTACTACAATGCCAAGCAGCTTAAGCTGTCAGACCCCGAAGATGCGATCGCCGAATTCTTGGGCATCCCACCTCTCGAAGACGAGAAGGGAGAATGGGGTTTCAAAGGTGTGAAGCAGGCCATAAAGCTTGAGTTCAAGATGGGTCAATACGGCAAGGTAGGTACTTTCGCTGCTTCGGACAATATCCCATGCTGACGGCGGTAGGCCGCTGAACACTATGCCGAGCTCCTCACCTACGTCAAGTCGGCCGTCACTAGGAACTACTCCGAGAAGTCCATCAACAACATGCTGGATTACATCGAAAAGGGAGCAGATGGTCCCGAGGCTGTAAGATGCATGGAACAGTTCTATTCCCTCACATTGCAGAGTTTCCAGAGCACGAATAATGAACGCCTCTGGCTGAAGACCAACATCAAGCTGGCCAAACTACTTCTTGACCGAAAGGAATATGCCGCTGTGTCTAAGAAACTGAAAGAACTACACAAGACCTGTCAGAAAGAGGACGGAACCGACGACCCGAGCAAGGGTACCTATTCACTCGAGATCTACGCCCTTGAGATCCAGATGTTTGCAGAGACCAAGAACAATAAGCAACTCAAGGCTCTGTATCAGCGCGCTCTCAAGGTTAAATCCGCCGTACCACATCCCCGAATCATGGGCATCATCAGAGAGTGCGGTGGAAAGATGCACATGAGTGAGGAAAATTGGAAGGAGGCCCAGAGCGACTTTTTCGAATCATTCCGAAACTACGATGAAGCGGGTTCTTTACAGCGAATCCAAGTTCTCAAGTATCTTCTGCTTACGACGATGTTGATGAAGTCCGACATCAACCCCTTCGACTCCCAGGAAACAAAGCCCTACAAGACTGATCCGAGAATCTCCGCCATGACAGACCTGGTCGACGCTTACCAACGGGATGATGTTCACGCGTACGAAAAGGTTCTGCAGCGTAACCAGGACATTCTAGATGACCCATTCATTGCCGAGAACATCGATGAAGTCACGCGCAACATGCGTACCAAGGGCGTGGTCAAGCTCATCGCACCCTACACCCGCATGAAGCTATCCTGGATTGCCAAGCAGCTGAAGATCTCCGAACCAGAGGTCCAGGATATTCTGGGCTTCCTCATCATTGATGGCAAGATCAACGGCCGAGTGAACCAGCAAGAGGGTCTTTTGCAGATCACGTCCGATGCAGATGCAGAGCGCATTGCCGCTCTTCAGGGGCTCACAACGTCTATTTCTGACCTGTTTGGTGCTATTTTCAGAGACGGAGATGGATTCCGTAACATTGAGCACTCCGCAGGGGATGAGCAAGGAGTAGACATGTCGGGGATCCCGTTAGGCAAGGGAAGCTACAGGGCGGCTGCCCAACATCGCGGCAAGAAGGGCAAGTTGGCAACGCTCCCGGTAGCTTAAGTGGTCAGTCAAATGATTTCGAGGGCCCGTAGCCAACAACGGGACAAACCACTGAACTCGTTGACATTCGCAGAACAGGAAGAACGGAGCTTGATTGAATCCCAACGGGTGAAAATGGTTGTGGCTCATTATTCCCCTTCAAATGGTCAACCTTCGTTTGTGTCTGACCACTTATCCTATCTTTTCGATTTTGAATAATCCAGCCCTGCTGGATCGAGAAGTAGATACTGTTACAGGCTCCTGCGGGTGCATCCGTGTTTGGGTGCTTCGACGGGATCTCGCATAGTACGAGGCATTGGCAACGGCTCAGTGCGCTGATTCCAGGCCGCCAGCGGGTAGCAGCATCGACGACGGACCAGTTGTTTCAAAGAAGGTGATGAGGCAGAGGAAATGTGCAAAGGGACCGGGGCCGAAGTGACGCCGTATTCGGACTTGGTCCCATGTCTTGTGTAGCAGAGCAAGCGCAGAGTGACGAGTAATGTTATCCAATATATACAAGAATCCATAGAGCCTAATACACTGATGTTCGGCAGTTGTGCGTGCGGGCCTTGTCATGTGTTTGTGAGCCTCAGGTGTTTATGAGCTATACCGCCTCATGTCCACGACTCAATAAGCTTGGATTGTACCCGCTGATCTATCCTTACCTCGCCAATGATGCTGGGCTAAGATCGCTGGCCAGAACAGACCAGCTCAGGCGATGCAACGTCAGGCGGTTACACAAGACGGGACTTGGAGCTGCGAGGGGTAAAGCAGGCTCACATCGCGGATGCGGCTGATGTCTTGGCCCACAATAGAGAGCGTGTTTGCTTGGAAAAACAAGTCTGCAAATTTTGACACCGTTGTATAAGACATACGGCGCGGAGAAGAGGCCGCGAGAGAGGGGCGTGCTCGACGGGCATCCTGGGCTGGGCATGATACCTAACTTACATGGATGGAAGAACATACTGGATCGCCACGGGCGGCTGCACGACGGTATACCTTCCGGATTCAACGGTGAACAATATCTAGATTAGGAGTCTAAGATGAGAAATACGAGATTGTTCAGGGATAAAACTCGCACAAAGAGATGGCAAATCCTGGGGAAGTACAAGAGCCAGATGCGGCGGGCTCGGAGCGAGGTGCAGAATACTCGTGCAAGGAGTGATGTCGCTAGCAGAGTCTAAGGAGATGATTGTTTGCTGCAGAAATCAGCTCGGCGTGTCTCAGCGGCGCGGCACGGTGCATATGCAAACGAGCAAGCAATGAGAAAGTCTTGCTTGTGAGGACCGTGGACCCGGAACATGTGGTGTTGAGACATAAGACGGGAAGGATTCTGGATAATTGCTTTTTCTTGTGAGGGATTCTTGATTCGTGACGTAAAGTTTAAGTTGGAGAATAAGATTGTAGTGGCTTGTTCTGATGGCAGTGTGAGGTGAGCTAGTATAGCAAATCGCAGGTCATCTTCTATGGCCTGACTGACCTGACCTGACCTGACCTGACCTGTGTGTGTAATGGATGATAACTATCATATGATACCGAGATGTTGTGTTTTGTTCAGCTCAATTGCCGATGTAGCATTACCTAACATGACATTATCTCATATACAGAAGGTCTGTTGTCCAAAGATCCAAGCAGGGACCCTGACCCTAACCCAGTAGCGACAGTAACAGCGGCACAGCTGCAGTGTAATGTAATCTTCCTGTTAGTGATTCGTCCTACTGGATTGGAGTAACTTGACGCCCGTAGGTGGTCGACACCCTCCAACGCATCCACGTTGCGTTCGGATCGCCATGGTCAGCCCCCAGTCCCATCCCAGCCAGTGCAAGTGCAAGTGCAACAAAAAAAAAAAAAAACCTAACGGCCAAATGGCAACTGCGTTAGCCTCGATCTAGCTAGCTAGCTATCGAATGGGACACCAATTCAAATATCAAGTAACAACGATTGATTCTCGATTTGAGGGGACGTGCGCACCACCATCACCGCTTGACGGATACCTACCTAGCCTGGAACCTAGAGCCACTAAACTTGGACCTGGACTTGCAGCGCAGTGCAGTACCGAACAATTTTGACCGAAATACAAAGGGACCTGGCAGTAGTTTGCGAACTTCGTTGTTAACAGTTCATCACAAGGAAATTGACAACTGACTGACCCTAAAACTGGCTGAGGCTAAGTCGACAGTCACCCCATGCAATGCATTACAATACAGTGCCATTTTAAGCCAAGCCCTCTCGTCAACAGTCCAAAGCAGGGGTCCAGGCACCCTTTTGTTGCAAGTTGCCACTTGACAAGAGACAGTGACAGCACTGACAGACTGATAGACTAATAGACAGCAAAAGAAAAACTCTGTAGCAAGTTCCACGCATACAAATCTGCATTACCCTCACCCTCACAGCTCAAATTGAGAGTTTTTTCTTCTGTGCCAGCCGTCGCAAAACACGCGATGCCCCAAACTACCTATGCAATACACCAAGCCAATCTCTTTCCCGTCCATCCGTCCGTCTTACGGAGTATTCTGTCCCATAAGCTTCCCGTTCCCGTTCCGGCCCGTCTTCCGCCGTTCCATCTATATACATTCTTACGTATTTGGGGTCGTGCTGTTTGCTGGCAGTTTGAGATATAGGACTTTACTGCCGCAGTATGCTTGCTTGACAGCTCGGCATGAAAAAGCAAACGTCTGTGGAGTACGTATGTACATACATACATACATGTATCGTATCATTTTTCAATTCATGATGCTACCCGTCTCTCCACGATGTGGTCCCTCCCGGGGAGAAGCGGGTTCAAGTTCCAGGACTTGGCTTTTTCTTAGTTGGACTTTGTATTGGTTCCGCAAATCAATGACCCCCCACATGATTGGATCGAGGTTCCCGTTGAATGTGAAAAACCGTCGTAAAATGAAGACCCAAAGCTAGTTCTGAGGCATTAGGTAAAGACACTCACCAGAAAAAGAGGCACAGACAGGTACCGGCGCCTGGGCATGTCACTTCGTACCTGGCCGTATTATCTCACCCCTTCTCCTCAATATCAAATCCCCCAACTCTATATGTTCTTGGGATCGCATTGGCTGGGCTACGAATGCATGCGTTTAATACCAAGGTGCACTACCAGCCATCACGACATAGGTCCGGTTCAGGTTCAACCCCCCCTCCCCCAAATCACCCGAGCGCGAATCGATCTTGATGCTCCACCTCCACCAGCAACAGCCATTTCTTCGCTACTATCTTATCGGCGGCACAAGCGCTCTAGCCGTCCGTCATCGTTGCAGTGGTTAAATTAAATTGAAAGCCATGGAACTGAACTCGCTCCTGTGCCGCACGACGACGGACGCAATGCATCGTTTGTAACTCAGCTTTGACCTCGATCAATATCGACAATCGTATCGTATCGTGACAGGGCCATCGTCAACGGGAGATCGTCATCCAAGGCTCGTGAAGCTTGCAACTTGGAATCCTCCACCAATCCCTGCCATCATCATCTCGAGTGGAGCTCCGTCCGTTCCTCAGTCTTGCTTTACTACCTATCTTACGCCGTTGTTGATGCATTAGTTGGGTTGAAGTAGGCACTGGTACCTTGCTTCGCTTCCAGAGAACTTTTGGCGGTTGGTAGTCTCTAATTGAAGCGGATAGAGGAAATGCTGACATACTGTGTGAGTTTGAGTCTGATGGACGATTGTTA
The DNA here is from genome assembly GCA_013184415.1 of Fusarium concolor. Classification (NCBI taxonomy): domain Eukaryota; kingdom Fungi; phylum Ascomycota; class Sordariomycetes; order Hypocreales; family Nectriaceae; genus Fusarium; species Fusarium concolor. The sequence continues at coordinate 3,113 of JABCJY010002170.1, read as the reverse complement.
TCACAAGTCAAAAGATCGATTCACATTCCACAGTCTTGGTTAGTCTGGCCTAGTATAACCCCCCTCTCTGCTGTATCACATTGATCGCCTTCTCATCGTGCTTAGAACAGAGTCTTGGCCTCCCACAAGCACAAACTAGCCTTGCCCTCGTCTCTGTATCACCCACACTTGGCACTCATCCCGTCACTAGCCATCCAACAGCTCATCAAGCCGCCGCTACCCCAGGCTCACCTTACTTTACCTCAGAAGCTGTTGATACTTTACGTCCTGCATTCGCAAGGTTGCATTGGCAAAATAGACTCCCGGGGATTTTCTCCTAGCGCAGTCTCCCTTTTCTTTTTATTCTCTGCCGATATCCTGATTAATATCTGTCCGTCACTAAGCATCTCAACGTTTCTCTTCCCTGTATGTATCTGTCCGTGCCGCAAGACTAGACCCCGCCGTGAGCCCCTCTCGTCTCATAAGAAAAGACCTCACTGAGACCAGACCAACTTGGCTCCAGCTTTTTGTGAGGGCGAAGGGTACTGTTCCCGCTAGTCTCTCGTCTTTGATCTGAGCTAGGCTAGGTCGTCTTAACGCACCCGCTGTCCACCCGTCGACCTTTGTCCCTAAATCCCTAGCCCCTGCGACAACCCTTGTCTCAATCCCTGCAGTGACCCCCGGGCCCCTCTGAAGACAAGTACAGTGCTGCAACGCGGCCAGCACCCGAGGGACGTCGGTGTCCGTCTTCTGATCCACAGGTTGGTGGTCGTGACAGGGCGTTTGACAGCGAGCGAAAAGATAGCAGTCCCTGCCTTGCCTCAGTATTAGTATCCCGACGGACGGGTGGCTTGTCTTGTCCGTTGTGTCGTCTAAGTTACTTGACCTAGGTACAGACCTACCTACAAGCAGCTTTAGCACCTAAAAACGCCATCCTTCTCCTCCCGTTCCTATACCATTCCCCTCCCGTCTGTCCCTCTCTTCCATTTTGAGTCGAGTATGTAAGTGATTGCTTGCTCTCATCGGTCAGGTCAAGTCCAGTCAAGTGTGAGTGTGAGTGAATGACATACGTACAGACAAGTGAGAGAGGGTCAATTTCTGCTGAGCATTGTCCACACTTCTCGTTCGTTATCCATCCAACCAACACCACCTCCCATTGAATTATTACCTTGGATTACCTTGCTTCGCCTTGGTTTTTTGGCTGATCACTTCCACCCTCTCTCTTTTTTTACCACCTTTTATCTCTCTTTTTTTTTCTTTTTCTTTTTCTTCTTCCTTCAGAGGCATGTTCCAGCCTCAACCCACACCTTTCGCCTCCTCCAGCTTCGCGTCCTATGGCCTAGCTTCCGACCTGGACTTTGCCTATCCCGTGTCTGCTGGAGGTGGAGGTGCTGGATTCTACAACTCACCTGCACCATCACAACTGCCCCAGCCGCATTCACAGCAGCTGCTGCAATCCCAAATACAATCACAGCAGCAACAGCCGCGTCTTGTTCAGCATCAGCAGCAGATTTCTCATCAACAACAACAACAACTTTCTTCCCCCTCAGCCGCGCCATCCGTATCGCCGCCCTATTCCTCTTCCATCTCTCAAAACTCCACCTCCAGATTATCTTCCTCACCAACTCTAGCGCAACCGCCAAATCACATTCTACAGCAGCACCAACAACAGCAGACACAATACCCAACACAATCTGCTGGCGTGGTGCTCAAGATGGAGGATCAAGGTCAACATGATATGGCCGCCCAACAGGCTGCTGCTGAGGAGTATCGGCCTGTTCTTGAGGTATATCGCACTCACGCGGAGCTTGCTTCTCTCGCACGCGCGCCATTTATCTTATCGCTGCTAACCTCCAGTTTCGCAGGGCCTTGCAGTCGGGAACAAACTCTCAAGCGATGTCATCACCCACGAGTATGCCAAAGCCGACCCCGTCTACGTGGAAAAGACAATCGTACGTTTCTTGCTTGTTGTGTTGTTAACAGGTTTTGTCTCTCGCTTGAAGCGATGCTAATGTCGCATGATCCTAGGCCCTCCCCCAAACCTACTCTCACTTCCGCCCTATTCAAGGCGATGGAAACTGTGGCTGGCGAGGTAAGTCGACAACCAACCCATCTTGACTCTCCTCTCCCCGCTTCTTGCTCCGCCGTTATGAAACATGTTCGGCATGCTTGCATTGCTTGATGTTACGCTGCACTGCTTACTCCCCATGTCTCGGCATTCTTGTGACATGTCGAACTGAACTTGTGCTAATGTCCTCACCAATAGCAATTGGCTTCAGCTATTTCGAAAAGCTTGTTGAGTCGGGCGACCAAGACAAGATCGAGGGCGAGGTGGCACGTCTTATGAGCATGAACCACCTCATAGGCACTGTTGGAAACTATCCTTACTACGATGATTGGGCAGATGAGATGATTGACTTCATGCGTGAAGTCGCTCGAAACGTCAATAACCCCCAGTTCGCACACTCATTGATTCATGCCAAGTGGAACGATCATAATGCTTCCAGCAGTCTCATTTACTATCTTCGCCTACTTACAGCAACAACACTCAAGCTCGACCCTGACAAGTATAACCCCTTCGTGGAAGACGGTAGCGGTGTTGTGGCTTACTGCAATCAACATGTTGAGATCCCCAACCGCGAGATCGAGCATCTTGGGTTGACTGCTCTCGCTGAAGTTCTCCTTGTACCTGCCGGTTTTGCGCTTGAGATTTCCTACCTCGACCGCAGCCCGGGCACTCAAGTCAACCAACATGTCATCCCTTACGAACTTAACAGTCAAGATGCCAGCGCACTTCGACCCATCATCCATCTACTCTTCCGACCCGATCACTACGACATCCTGTACAAGGGACCTACAACACAGGTGCTTCGCGTCAGTGGCTTCACCCACAACACTAACATCACAACCGATCAAGCAGATCTCGGCCAGTATTCGACCATGAACTTTGATCCGTTGTCGCTTATTCCAGGCTTCAGTAACACAGGTGGCATGGGAGGGTTGGCACCATTTGGACCACCACCTCCGGTCAGCTCGGCACAAGAATCCTTCCCGCCTGTGCAACAAAGTCCCTGGATGTCTTCATTCTCGGAATCTTTGCCTGCTGCGACACCGAGAGTGGCACCCCCGCAGCC
>JABCJY010002164.1:0-10554 GCA_013184415.1 Fusarium concolor | reverse complement strand
GAATTATAATGTTGTAAGGTGAGGGATTTTTGGCTCACTTGCTTGTCTGGCTCACTCGCTTATCATACACGTTATATAATATTAGCAGATTATATAAGATTATTAAATCTACTCTTAGTTACAATTTCACTAGCTAGTACACCTAGCGACTCACTTTGCAAAATGCTAAAGATAGAGACATCAGCTGCTGCCTGCAGCGATATCATGTTTCGAAGCTCCACAGCTACCAAGGAGTCGACTCCATATTGTGAAGGGTGTTTGTCTGGTTCTATCTCGTTGGCGGCTGTGAGGAAGATAGAGCTCAACTTTTGCGCAATCGCGTTAAAGACAAGAGCCTCAGCATCGGCCCGCGAAGTCGCCTCCGCCAGCCCTGCAGCAAGTGAATTCTTGTGGGAAAAGGCGTCATCGTTCGTCTGACGTTGATGTGGTTGACGATAGTGCAGGGCGCTGAAACGGGCATCTCGGCCGAGTTGTGATTCACCATCGCGGTTCCAATGGGAACCAGGTCCCGTATTGAGCCCGGCAACAACTTGGGGGTGAAATGGAGTAAGAATAGCGCTCTCCATCAGTCCAAGTAACTGGTCTTCTCTCAGCAGCATGTGACCTGCTCTTTGCATCCGAGCAGCAACACCAGGTGTCTCAGCAACATAGCCAACGGTCTTTACGGCGCAAAGATCTAGAGAAATGGCAGGGAGACCATGTGAAACTCGCCAGCGGGCTAGAGCATCTTGGTAAGACCCTCCTGCTGAGTAATTTGACTGGCTAGCATATCCGACGATGCCGTTGATGGACGAGAGCATGATGAAGAAGTCAACATGTTGGAACCTGGTATGGAGATTCCAGGACCCATTGACTTTGGGTAAAACAGCTGCCTTGAAGTTGTCGGTTGTCATTTGTTCCAAGATAGAGTCCTGAATAGCATTAGCATAAGAAAGGATTAACTTGATTGGATAGATAGATAGATGGATGGATAGACAGTAAAAAGACTCTTACTTGAAGCACCATGGCCGCGTGGATAACGCCTCGAATAGGCGGCATTCCATTGACTTTGCAAACCTGCAACGCCCTTTCGAGATCATGGTCCTTGGAGACATCGCAGCTGATGCACCTGATGTTGCATCCTGTCTCGACCAAGTCTTGTATGAACACTCGATCCTTTTCGCTTGCTCCGGCACTTCGCGACATCAAGACTATGTGCTTCGCGCCAATGTTGACAAGCCAGCTCGCTAAGCACCTCCCGATACCTCCTAATCCACCAACTAACAGATAGGAAGCATCTGGAAATAGCCTCAAAGCCTTCTGATGGGATTGCACAGGGACCTCCTCCTGCAGGCCTGTGGACACGACAATCTTGCCCATATGTTGTCCAGTCTGCATGAGACGGAATGCTTTGGTGATATCTGAGATGGGGTAACTCGTGAGGGGTTCAACGGGCGAGATAACGTTTCGTTGCTTCAAGCGGGCGATGTCGGTGAGAATTCGACGCACGTCTGCTCCCCTGCCCCTGGTCATCTGGAGTATGTTGAGGGATGTGAAGGTTATATGGCGGATGAATGGGCGCATCTCCAAAAGACTATTCTGCTCAAGGTCCCGTCTGCCAATCTCGACAAAGTACCCGAAAGGTGCCACAAGGTTGAAGCTCTCCTGTAACAAGGGTCCCGCAAGAGAGTTCAGAACCAGGTCTACACCGCGACCTCCTGTAGCATCGAGGATACGAGAGGCAAAAGATGCGTCACGACTGTTAAAGATGCGATGATCTGGGATTCCGTATCTTTGCTGGATCAACTGTTTCTTATTGGAAGACCCAACAGTCGTGTAGATATCGGCTCCAAGATATTGGGCTAGCTGTATTGCTGCTTGGCCAACTCCACCTGCTGCAGCGTGGATGAGAACGGACTGGCCTCGCTGGATATGGGCGACATCCAGCAGAGCTACATACGCCGTGGTAAACACCATTGGCATGGAGGCGGCTTCTTCAAAGGTCACCCCTTCGGGTATTGGCACAGCATTCCAGTGCTCAGTGCGTACGCGATTTGCAAAGGGTCCACGCAAGAGGGCAAATGCACCGTCTCCCACGACGTGTCCATGAGACGCAGCCAGAGTGCCGACTTTTGTAATGACACCAGCGCACTCGATGCCCATGATCTTGTCTTCCAGTTGACCCATAGCAACCATGACATCGCGGAAGTTGAGCCCGAAAGCTCGTACCTCTATCTCTATAAGCTCCTCTGGTATTTGACTCCCCTGGCCCGTAGCATCGTCATCGTGGACAAAGGCCAGCGTGTCCAAGAGACCTCGGGTGCCGACATGTAGACGGACGAGCTGTTCCTGGTGAAAAGCCTCAACCAAAGTCTCACTTGGTGCATCATGGTCTTGTTGTGGCGACACGAGCTCGTTTCTATTTGTGTCCTTGTAGTACCGAGGGATCATTATAGTCCCATCTCGCTCCGCGTACTCAAAGTCCGTCGGAGAGGCATCAAGGATGGTGCTGTCATATGCCTCTCTAAAAGCATGCTTGAGAACCTGTGAGATAGTCTCATAGCTGGTTGATGACCACGCTGCACGAGATGGATCCAGGTCCAAAGTCATGATGCGTCGACCAACATACTCGTTGCGCAGAGAACGAACAAAACCTGTTGCCATCGCAGAGCAGGGGTTTTCGCACATGAAAGCTCCTCCTACTGTTACCCAGAGAAGACCAAGACAGTTGGCGACAACGAGCTTCAACCCTTCTAGGGCGTTTGAGCTGAGGTCAAACAATACACTCTCGTTCATCTCACCCAGGAAGACACACACCTTTCCTCTGTACGTGCATCCAGTGAGATTCGCGGAGTCCAAATGTTGTATAGTAAGGGAGTCTCCCTTGTCACCAAGCGATTGTGCCAACGATGCAACCCATTCTCGCGGGGGGACAGATTTGGAAGTGGTGACGAGTACAACATCCTCAGGCCTGACATTTAGCGAGGCATCTGTCTCTGTTTGTTGCACACGAGAAAGGATAGTACTGAATGCATACGTAGAAGCATCCTCGCTGTCATTTATAGCGACATCAACCCCTGTGAAGCCTGCCGTCCTCAGGGCGGCATCCCAAGAGGGGATATCGAGAGACGGGCTTGTCTGGCGTGTTGGCTCTTGGCTTAGCCACCATCCAGGCAGGAGACCAAAGACAAATTGGAGGTCGATCTGGTCCTGCGTTGTTTTAATGAGTAGTAGGGAGCTCTCGGGTTTCATGAGGCTTCGGACATTGGCCAATGTGTTGGATATGGCCTTTGTAGCGTGAAGAACCTGACATGCAATCACGATGTCGTAATTCCATAGCGTGAAGCCTTGTGCCGCAGGATCCTGCTCAATATCCAGCTTGTCAAAGGTCAGAATATCGCCCCACGCCGAGAACTCGCCTCTAGCCGCCTCGAAGAAGCCCACTGAGACATCGGTAAAATAGTATTGTTCCGCTAGTGGACCTCCAGTCTCATGTGTACCAAGAATCTCCAGAGCATGGCGAGTCACACTGCCTGTGCCCGCACCGATTTCAAGAATCCGAGCCCTAGGATTCTTGTGGAGAATCTTGCGGAGCAGCTGAGATAGCTGACTGAAGCACCGTTTGAGTCCAGGAAGCTCCTCGTAGTACCTCGAAAGAAGGTTTCCATCAGCCATCAACTCCAGGGCCGTTTTGTTACCGCGTAGCAAATCAGCAAGTTGAGTCCCCAGACGACACACCATCTCACCTGCCACGCTCCCCGTCATAGCTCGGCTGATAAGGTCAAGACGTTCAGCAGCACTTAGCAATCTCAGGTCCGTCCGCTCATCGTTATCAGCCCCAGACTTTTCAGTTGAGGCTAGCTCAACCTGACGTTGCATCCATGCGTAAAACTTGGCCCAATGTCCACTCAGCCTTGAGACGTCGGATGTCGAGAGCTCATCGAGTGCCTCACGAATGTAGTAAAGACAAATAGGCTTCAGGTCGTTTGTCAGGTGCTCCTGGGGTTCAGGATATCTTAGTTGTCGTTGGATCCCCTCGACTGTAGTGTGGCATGCGAGAGTCATGTCAGTATCCCATTCGACCTTGTTGCAAACTTCATGTTCCCATATCTTCCTCTTTCCGCTACCCACGGCTTGGCCAAGAGACTGAAGGAAGAGTCCTTGTATCTCGAGAACGGGTGTTTCCGTGCCGTCTGATTCCTTTCGTGCGTTGAAAAGGCGGATGTCGGCTTCAAAGCTCTGGAAGTCAGCATCGTTGACTCTTGAGCAAGCATTGAATTCATGTCCTGTATTGCAGCTGATGTTGCTCGATATCCATATATGTCCAAATCTACGTGGCACACGAGGACTCTCCTGGGAATAACCAGCCTTAGGAAGTGCTGTATATGCTGCTTGCACAATCGAGTCGAGAGTAGTAGGGTGTATGATACCGTTGCTAGTAGTCTCGTTTATGGCTAAAGCAGTGAGATCAGCAACAACTATGGTGGACCTGGATCGTGGCTCGGTCTGGGACTGTAGGATGGCCTTGAAGTTCTGGAATGAAGGCCCATGCTCGATACCGACGGATCTGAAGCTGGCATAAATATCGTCTGGTGCAATGCGACGTGCAGAGCTGGGCATGCTGGGAGTCAATCCATCCAGACTCCTCGGTACCGTGGTCGATTTGCTACCAAACTCCACTTTGATAGACCCTGTTGCATGTAGTGTCCAACGGCTCTCGCCGGTAACAGATAGAACTTGGAAATGATACCATCCTCTGAGGCTAATCTCTCTATCATCCGCAGGCCGGAGCTTGGTCTGAATCTCTATTGCCTGGTTATCCGGCACCAGTAGGGCCCTAAGAACTTCGACCTGGCGGAGTCTGTAGCCCGACGGCTGTTGGTCTCTGCCCGACCTGTCCATTGGTTGAATGACCTGCATCGATACCATCTGTGCTGCAGCTGCTATAGCCAAGCATACAAACCCTGCTCCAGGATATAGGACGTTGGACTGGACTACGTGATCACGCAGCCAAGGCGACTCAGAGACGCGAAGAATGTGGCGCCATGATGGAGAATCTCGCTCCGTCCCTAGCACGAGGGAGCCGATTAGATTGTTCGGTTCCTGGTCTCTCTCTCGCAACGCTCGGTTGAATCGAGGTTCAACCCAATGCCTCTTTTGGTGATTCCAGGGGTAGGATGGCAGATCTGTCAACACCTTGACAAAAGCTTCTCTTCCGTACGGAAAGTTGAGAGGATCCAGCCGCAATTCCAATCCCTCAGCGACCAGGTTTGCCGCTAGTGTCTGCATAGTATCTCTGGCATCGGCCTTTCGTGACAAACAAGTGTAATATGGGAGTTGAAGGCCACTGAATTCTGGAAGCTCAAGGATTTGCCTGATGGGACCCCGTAATGCTGAATGGGGTCCGACTTCAACAATGACATCGATACTCGTACCCGATGGGTCGAAATCCCCTAGGACCATGTCGGTAAAGGCATCCAGGAACCTGACAGGTTGAAGCAAACTTGCAACCCAGTGATCAGCGCTGGCGATTTCTGCAGGGTCTGTTATGCGGCCACCGGTGACTGGGGAGGCGTAGATGATTGAATCAAGGCCAATTGGAGTCTGGTAGAGCTTTGTTTTGCTCAGGGTCTCGTGATAGCGGTTTGAGATAGCCTCCATCTGATGTGAATGATAGCCAATATCTACGTTGAGGCGACTTGCCAATACACCATCAGATTTAGCCATAGCCTCAACCTCGAGAACGGCGGAAAGATCGCCTGCAATGGTGACACTTCTAGGGCTGTTTACGCAGGCGATGCATGCTTTGCCTTTATCGAGGCCTTTCAGCTGCTCGATATAGGCCTCGGCGTCGCCTGGAGCAACTCCAACAGCTACCATGCCTCCCTTGACAGAACCCCTCAAATTCTTGTCAGCGGATAGTACGCTGCGATGATGTGCGATGGCTATGGCTGAGCGATAGCTGACAACTCCAGCAGTGTACGCAGCCGCAATCTCTCCACTTGAATGGCTTGTCACTGCTGCTGGTTTGATACCCCAGCTTCTGAGCAAGCGAACCAGAGATATCTGCAATGCAGTGCAAATAGGAATGCTGACGGCCGTGTCATAGACTCTTGTGTCAGCAGCCTCTCGCATCAGTTCATCCATCAATGACCAGCCCGCGCCAAGCTCTTTGAGATATATGTCTCCCTCCATGAGCGAGGATTTGAACACAGGATAAGCAATAATCAGTTCTCTTCCCATGGCATACCACTGGGCTCCTTGCCCCGTGAACACCATTCCAATGCGTGGGGGTCGTGAAACACGTTTAGGTGTGAACTGAGAGGATCCCAGAGACTCAACCACTTGATCGATACCGCGCGTGTAGGAAATAGGATACGCCGAAACCCAGGTCAGGATGCTCCGTCGCTGCCCAAGGGTGTATATGATGCTTTGCAAGAGCTTGCTAGGTTCCTTGTGCCCCCTTCGCTGTTGGAGATAGTTTTTGAGGTTGGAGATCATGTCCTTACAACCTCGTTCATCTTTGGCACTGAGAATGAGAACCTTGGTTTTGTTCCTAACTGGCTCTGACGTATTACTCTTGTCACCAGGTGTGATAGGAACGTTGGTTAGGGAGTCAAAGCCATCAGTGTGCCCATTGACATGGCTTGTTCCGTTGATGACGCGATTAGGGACCGATAAAGGCCCCATCTCAACGATAACATGGGCATTTGTACCGCCGTAGCCAAAGTTGTTGATGGATGCGCGTCTTGTCCCGTCAGGATTAGAGGGCCACGGTTCCAGTTGTTGCGGGACCTTGAAGTTCCAAGCGGTCAAGTTGAGCTTTGCATTGGGCTTCTGGAAATTGATAGATGGCGGGATGACACCATGCTCTAGCGCAAGAACCACCTTGATAAGACTTGCCAGGCCGCTGACTGGTTCCGTGTGGCCAATATTGGCCTTGATTGAGCCTATGCGAAGGGGTTCTTTGTTCTGACGCCCTGCTTGGAAAACTGCAGCAACCGCCTGAAGCTCGATGGGATCCCCAGCTGGAGTGCCTGTCCCATGTGCTTCAAAGTATTGGGTTTCGTCTGGATCGAGCTGAGCACTGCGATAGCATTTTCGAATCAGTTCCTCTTGTGCATTGGAGCTCGGCGACGTAATTGTTTCCGTCTTGCCGTCCTGATTAAGACAGGTCTCACGGATAACTGCTCGAATGGGGTCTCCGGCAGCAATAGCATCGCTCCAGCGCTTGACGATGATGGTCGCCACGCCCTCTCCTCTTCCATAGCCATTTGCCCTCGAGTCAAATGAGTATGATTTGCCATCAGGAGAGAGTACACTAAGATGAGATTAGCAAACTATCGGCAATACTGGCCGTTGATGACATACCCGATGGACCCAAGGGCTTTGAACATATCTGGGTTCAGCATCAGGTTGGAGCTTCCAATAATAGCCATACTAGAGCTACTAGATCGCAGGTCACTGACGGCTTGGTGCAATGCTACTAAAGAGGTTGAGCAGCCTGTATCTAGCGTCATGCTCGCCCCTCTGAGATCGAAGAAGTGCGAGACACGGTTTGAAGCCATGGCGGCGCCAGTGCCCGTAATCATGAACCGTGGTAAGTCGTCTTCATCCCTTATCATACTCTCTCTGTAGTCGTGGTTAAACGTTCCCATGTAAACGGACGTGTCTGAACCGGTTACCTTTTCCATTGGTTGTCCCGCTTCAGGAACCTGTCAGCAGAGCCTTTGATCTTGACAAGATACGGTGTCTTCTTACCATTCTCCAGTGCTTCATATACAGACTCTAACTGTAGTCTAAACTGAGGGTCCATAGACTAGATTCACACCCGATCAGTGTATGATCATATCTACCTACCGATGGACTTTTCTTACTGCTGCAGTTTCGGCCGAGAGATTGAAGAAAGCGGCGTCGAAATCACCAACATCGTTCCTAAGAAAGTAACCTGCCCTAACGTGCATCTGAACAAGATCGGACGTTAGGCGTTGATAAGCCAAGCGCTAGATTTAATAAAAGACATACAGTGCTCGATCTCTCATGATCAGGGTGATAGGAGCCGGCCCAATTGAATCTTGACAATGGGATTTGGGACCAGGCATCTCGGCCGTTGGCAACCGTTTCCCATAAAGTACTAGCATTCGTAGCCTCACCGGCAAATTTGCAACTAAGGCCGATGATGGCGATCGGTTCTGGGGGCTGTGGTTCTCCCATCTTTTACGCTTAGGTTAGGACAAATGGATTGATACAATGACGGGAACTGCAAGATTTGGGCTATAGTCTTGCATGTGAGACTCGAGTAATTAGGGCCCAGAGAGGGATTATATCTGGGGACTTTCCATACAATCACTATCGTTATGAACAACCGGAGATGTGACAAGGCGGAATATTGAGTGAGCGGAGTTAAACATGCCATAGGATTTATCCAGGCTTGCCAAATATCGATAATCCGAACTATTTCGGATTATTGATCTAAAGCATACTGTTATTTCTCGGAGGAAAGTGAATAAGAAAAACTCCGTGAATTTTGTATCTAGTGCTCTCTCGATACGATAGACGCTCGTATTTCTCCATTTCCGTATCTCACTAGTCTAACGTCTCAACGTGCATGACGCAACCCACAAACAGACGCTTCGCACATTGACGGCATTATGGATAGCAGTCAAATAACAAGACCACCATGTTAAAGATGTGGAATATTTTGTAAGCAGGAGTCGACCGGAACTATTTGTAGATTCTCAAGTCCATTCGACTATTGTAATTGTAGTGGAATTATCTGCAAGTTTTTATCATTTGCGACTACAAAATTATATTTGACCTCCACAGTTCTATTGCTCTAGGTACTCTCATGCTGACTCGCCGTCCCCAGACCGATCAACCAATAACCTTTGTGTATTTTCTCCATTCCGCATCTGATCTCAATGCCTGTAAATCTACACTAGGTAGACATAGACACAGCGGGATATAATCGCCCTCAACTGGGCTCATGGAGATAGAACCAGTGATTGGGGTCGTTCGAGGGCGGCGGAGGAAGCAGGATGGCCCAAGCAATGTACCAAAGCTACTCGGCCAAAGGTCATCCCCAGCAAGAGCCGAGGTTGCTCCCAAGTCTGTGTTGGGATTTGTTCTGCCACCGTAAAGCAAAAGTGACTTGTCAGGCTCGCGTGATATGAATGTGGCGTAGCTGCTCAGATTCCACTCATTATTGGCAGAAACCAGAGCATGCCGCAACCTTTGAGCGATGTCTCCCAAATTGGACGATGCAACGTATCGTATTGGAAGCCTCAGATGCGCATGGTATACCATATGGCCCATGTAGCTCAATGGAATGCATCCTGCGAGTCGGCCATCGATGGCCCTAGAGAACTTGGATACTGTTGTAGGTTCGTGTGTGGATAGTCTGACGGCGCTGATGCGCTGCCAGCAAAAAGCGCAAATTACATCGTTTTCCGATAACCGGCTGACATTTATGTTGTTGGAAGCCGATGAAGACAACTGTGTGCGTGCTATCTTCATTAAAGCACTGATTCCAGCGATGGGTATCTTGAAATAGCACCAGGATGGAGTTGACAGGACTGGTGGGTAGCTGAATCCAAAAGGACGACGCAGATCCCCATAGTCCTTGATAGGTTCTGAAGGTTTAAGCAGTCGGACTACTGAGCGCCTATCGCGGTTTGCTTGCGCGAGATCGGGGGGTGAAATTTGTTTCCCTTCAAGCGTAGAGGCAAGATGCCGTATAAACTGAAAGGCAGCGGTGCCATCCATGATAACATGGTGGAAGCACATAGTAAGCAGCATGCCTCCATGAATGAAGTTGGCCTGTAGTACAACGATAGGCACAGGAGGCTCTAGTGTATGGCCTGCGCTCAAGCCTGCAAACGGCGAGATGATGTCTGCGTCCAGCTTTGAGATGGGCACTCCAGCTCGAAGGAGGTCAACCATCGGAGGTAGCAGATTATCGCAATATTTAATTCGCAGTATCTCGTTGTTGGGCTTATCGTCTGGCCATGGTGCAGGCAGAATCAGGCCATCCTTTTGAACCTGGCCGTCGAGCCAGGTGATCTGGGAAATCAACTTCTTGAGTGCAGCATTAAGGGCGTCTGTGACGGCTTCGCGAGATGTGTCAAGAGGGAGGTTGAAGCCAAGGACCAGTTGAGTGTGACCATTCAGGGCCGGAAACTGTGACATGACATCTTGGAAGAGGTCATTGCCATGTTTGAGGTCTTAGACAGCCGCATCTGGCGTTTGCTGGTCGAGGTCGTACGATTCACCAGTCATCTAGTTTATTGTTTTACTGGAGGGTATTCCAAGTATTTTCGTCAAATTTCCTTGATAATGACAATGACCTGGGCGGAGCAAGGATGCGACAGTGTAGACTAGGTGTATATTTAATCTTATCTGAGTCTATATTTAATGAAAACTATTTTATATACTTAAGAAAAAATTCTTCCAATAATAATATGCAGTAATAATACTTAACCTTTCATAAATCTTTTCATCCCTAAAATGAAATCTGGATAAAGGTGCTTTAATTTGTTGAGTGGCCTAGTGGGGTGGGGCTGCTTTCTCTAATGT